>OX578279.1:54516988-54785608 GCA_951217055.1 Gerris lacustris | reverse complement strand
TTCACCTTCTCAAACACTAAAATTATTGTGATTGTAACACATTAAAACAGGATTTGGGTAAATATTAATAAATGCAATGCAGTACTTTCTGCTTGTTATAATTTTCAATGTATTGCTATTAAATAATCATAGAAGGGCAATACAACCTACACATATGCGATTCAGATATGTGAAGGCTTTTATGTGGGTAGAGAACCAATATTCTACTCCACTTACATTTATGAGCTTCTTTTAAATAGATAAATAAAAAATTAAGTCACAATGTTTACAGACTATTAAGAGCAATTTACTTCTGAAAAAAATAAATAAAAGTGTCGTTTGTAAAAGGTCAGCGCATGTAATTTCTCAATTATTTCTAAGTCTGAGTCAACTTGACTTAAAAACCTTGGAGTATATTAGTATATGGTTATAATATAATATTTTAATCACATCTTCAATTAATCAAATTGACACAAAAAAAAAAAATATATATATATTTAAGTACTAAAACTATCTTAAATACTTAAAGTATATTATATACTTAAAATTAGAAAGTAATTTTTTAAAAAAAAATTAAAATTATGAAGATCTATATCTGATATTAATGGTAAAACTTATTTACTTACTTAAGTAGATTTATTCATTCTCATGAATTTATGCATGAGGATTAAATTGTTACATTTTGTGGAACTTACTTATGGCGACTATTTTATTTTATCCCATGAATTTATGCATGAAAAATCAATAAACTTATTTGCTTCTATCAAATATTTGGTTGATCTTAGTCATGGACCGTAACTTTCCTTGTCAGGGCCGTTTCTACCATTAGGCAAGACTAGGCGGCCGCCTAGGGCGGCAAAAAATTATTTGCAATTAAACGGCGAAAAAATTTTAAAAAGTAGGATAAAAAAAGAAGAGATGTTATTATGAATAGAAATAATAGATTTTTTTGCATGTATAATGTATATTATGTAGATAGATAAATAAAACAATTATTTGAGTAGAAATAATAATATAAAATGTAGGATGACTAGACGAAAAGAATTATTTTATATTTTAAAAGAATTTTTATACAAGTTTTGTTAAGGTTATCTTATCTAATCTGATGTAAATATGAATTAGCTTTACTAGATAAGAAAATCTGTTCCTTAAACTTAACTAGTCATATCTACATCCATCTCTGTCCATTGTCTTTGTTGTAATATATGTATTTCTCTTTCTCTCCTAACCCCCCTCCCCCTTATATTACCTTTCATACCATCTATTTATTTATTTTTTAACTCTTTTCTATTCTTACAAATTTCTCCTCCCTTTATTTATAGCTGATACCTTTTCTACCCTTCCCTTAATTATTGAATTTTTATCTCCTTATCAATAAAAATATCAAGCTCGGTACTATTATAGGTATTTGATTTAAATGTTTATTGCACTGTCATAAACACATAGGTAATTATAAACATAAACCCGGTATTTACAAAATTACCGGCCTTTTTCTCAAGAAACAAATTCTCAATTTGTTGGGTAAAAGTAAATGTAATAAGGTGAACTTAACAAATAGTATAAAATGCCGGCCCTTAAACCGAATTTTAAGGGGGCCACCATGAAAATGAAGAAACCGAAACAGAAGAAAATTATGAACAGGATTTACTCACGTATATTTGGGCAGTGTGTTTTTTTTTTTGCACTGTCTTTTCTAAGTAAATTTTCCAAGCTCTCCACGGTGTAAATTTTTTATTATATAAAAAGTACAAAATAAATTATTTTAATGTTTGAATCATTGTTGCTTCCGATCTTACCGAATTAACTGAAGCTATTTGATCGTTCTGAAGAACGAACACTTTTCATGTCTCCGATTTAAAAAATTCCAATACAGAAATCCGTTGCACACACCAGGAAAATTCATGGTTCGAGTCTGTCTTTCCAAAATTTTGCGAACAAATTTGTATGGTGTGTCGAAAGTCACCCGCAAATAACCCCAGGGCACGTTTAACCGTCTTCGTTATTATATTCAACCAAATTGATACTTTTATTAATGTAAAATATCAAATTAATTTTTACAGGGGGAGTTCCGTCTATTCTATTCTAATAAAATGTTTGTCCATGAATTCTCGCATAAAAAGATTTTCGGTGGTATTGTAATCGGCTGAGGAACTGCAGATAAAAAAAAATGCACAATGAAAGTGAAAACTTGGTAAAATTTCTATTCTTATAACACGACTACTTCTTATTACACTTGTGGAAAATTGACTTTTTGAAAAAAGTGTTTTACATTAATGTAATTTACTCTTTAAAATATTAAATAAAAAAATCACAGGGGAGTACTTGCGTCCAGGAACTTTTTAGGGTTTCGATGATGATTAAGCATACCCGTTATGATGATTTTTGTCTTTGACCTCAGGGGTCCCAAGTACGATCCCCCGGGCGGTCACAATGTTTTCTATAGGTAATAACCACAAGGTAAATTACATTTTTTCAGGAAATTTTCATCGCCCCACCATAAGGTATTACCATGAATTATTTCAAAATTTTAGGACCAGCCGTTATACAGTGGGGATTTTCTTTGGATATATTGTAGCTCATAAAACTAAAAAAGATTGCAAAAAATCATATACCTACATTTTATTTGTAAATGAAGTAAAATATTATGAACAGAGCTTGTTTAATGATAGATTTGTTTTATTGTTTATTGTAAAATGCAAGTTCTTAAATATTTAATGCATTAATTTTCAAGCCTGGAGAATTAGGGGGGGGGGGGGGGGGGGGCGGTATTTTTAAATTCTCGCCTAGGGCGGCAAAACACCTAGAAACGGCCCTGTTCCTTGTCTAGATTAAAAGATAAATATTTTATTTTTAAATAGATTATTTTACACAATAATAACTTCATACTTAAGATAATAATTTACTTTACATTAGAGCACTAGAGTTAGGGCAAGGGCTTACCAGACCAGTTTAGTACTGTTGTAGTTATAAGTGATACAGAGTTGGTACATCAAATACCATCAGTTGTAATATGTTGATTTCAAGACCTACAGCTTTGTTGACTATCAGTGGACACTTTCAATTTTATTGAAATTGATTAATGATTAGTTTCTTAAGTGAATAAAGATGTTTAATAATGTTTCCTCGTCTACTTAATCAAATTATAGTCCAGGAGATAGCATGCAAAAAAGTGTCTAACATCAAGCTAGAATTTTGTGTATAAGTAAATGTTTTGGTGCCTTTTAAGAATATAATTATGGTCGGCTAAGTTCGTCTACGGGACATAGCTTAGCAATAGGCATTTGAAAAAAACAAACCGGTGAAGAGCAGCCATGTCCTGCCCTTTTTGGTGGACAATGTGATTTTCATGATCCTGAGTAAAAACTTAGTAGACCAATAATCAAGTTGATGGTAGTTTGTCACTTAATAGCTTAGTTAGTCAAATATTAATATAAATCAAAGTGTTCCCCTATCAAGGGACAAACTACCATCAACTTGATTTTTTATCAAACTAAGTTCGTACTAATGATCATGAAAATCACATTTTCCACCAAAAAGGGTAGGACATTGCCGCTCTCCACCATTTTTTTTTTTTTTTTTTTTTTTTTTTTTCAAATGGCTATTGCCAAGCTATGTCCCACAGACTAACTTAGCCGACCATATATTCTTAAAAGGCACCAAAACATTTACTTATACACAAAATTCTAGTTTGATGTTAGTCAGATACCTTTTTGCACGCTACCTCCTGGACTATTAGTTGTAGACATTCAATAAATAAAATAAATAATAGAGATAAATCTAAATAAATAATAAAAGATAAACAAATAATCTAAATAAATAATAGAAATTATCTAAATAAATAGTAGAGATAAACTTCAGGAATTAGAGGGTTGATGGAGATCATCTTAATGAATTCTAATAAAACTGTCTCTCTAAGAAAAGTAATACTTATTTGTATATCAAAGCAGGTTTTGGCTTTTTAGAGCCATCATCTGTGCTGATTATGAAAGAACTAAAGTTACATTGATACTAATAACATTATGAAGGGGTGGAATCTGTATGATGTTGGTGACCAAAATAGGACTCTTGTAATTGGCTCTGATTATGGCTTAAAGCTTATAAGGGCCAAAAGCTGCTTTAATAATAAAAGGTATTAATTTACATAGGAAGGCAGTTTATTTTGAATGCGATAGGGATCAAGTTCTAAATTTACGGGATGTTGTTTAAGGCAATAGAGATAATTTACTTATTCATTTGTAATAATAAAAAGAAATAATAATTACCAATAGCAAGAAGTGTTTTAAGCTTGGGATTAGCCTTTTTAAGACTAGCGATTCTGTCATAAAGACCAATCTTTCCTTCCTTGGTTTCATCGTTAGATTCAAAGCTGCTAAGCCTTCCCTTCTTGAGCCAACCGAAGGCAAAGATAACATGAGTACAGATACTAGGATCTATATCTTCAGGAAGGAATTTTCCTACCTTCGGTCTGTATTGGGACCAATTAGTGTAGTAACATACTATCTGTAACATAGATTACATATTATAAAAACAAGAATTAATCCAAGATATAGCAACAAACACAACACTCAAACATATTTCCAATTTAAAAAAAGTGCAAGAAATCAGATATACTATAAGGTTTAGAGTTTAGAGAATTGTTCACTTGACTCTTAATCAGAAATCAGATAATATGTGGAGGTAACAAATATTTTTTTTTCCTTCTCAAAGCAGCCTGGGAGGAAACTCTTACATAGGTCTCTGACATAATTTACACTTTTCTCTAAATTGTTTCATTAATTTAACTCTATTCCCTCCATAACCAGCACTTGATAATGGCACAGTTCCTGATGATAGCCATGAAGACAAAGACAGCGCAGCTGTTTGGAAAATATTTTTTTTTTTTTTACGTAGAGGAACAATTTCATTGAATCCTTAATCTAATCCTCTAGTTCTTCATAATTTCATGCTAACTCTCGAAGATAATTCAACTATAGGGGAGGTAATTGTCGGGACCAAATCTATTGAGAGGAATATATTGGAAGACCTTAAAATGTATAATGTTTTCCTACCACTGAGTATATGGAACATAACATAAATTATTGTAAGTTAGATGTAGCCAATATTTGATGCAATCTACCAATTTTTATTTGTACCATCTCTTCTAATTTTTCAATCCATCATAAAGTGCGTTGCAGACACATTTGTGTCTGTTCTGTATGTCTTAATTCCAATCCCTATCGTTCTGATTTCTGACCCTCAATCTATCTTTTTGAGATGCAGGACAAGGCAGTACGTTTTATCCGCAGAAATATACGACACCAAGTGAATTGAGATGCCAGTTCCACTACTATCAGGTAGCCCATGTGTACTGCTCTACATCCTACATCTCAATTCTTGAATATTTTATTGGTTTAAAATAACTAATCTGCCCTGTGTTGCCTGTGTCTCAGTGGGGGCTTGCATATTGTAATTTCACTGTTAAATACCTAAATATTCCTTCTTATTTTTCATGCCATTCAACTAGACCCCAGGACCTAAAAGGATACAACATGGATGACCAGGGCAGTTGCTCCATGCTTGTATATATTCTTAACTTCTCTATCAAGAATTTCCTTTAAAAGAAAGGAAAACCCCCGTAACTACCAGTAGGCTCTACCAAACAGTTACTATAATCCTAACCACGTCCCACTATCTTTGTATGCCTTTTTTTATTAGAAAAAAATACTATGATGAAGCCAAGTCATCGAATTATTTTTATCACTACTATTATGTTTTCTATATAATTATACAGCTAATATGTAAACACTATAAATAATATGTGAGAAGTTGTTACCTTATATCCATTTTCATCTTTGGCTGAGACAGCTGTAGTTTTTTTAGATGTAGAACTATCTTTTGTAGGGGAAGTTCTGTGGCGAGATTTGAACCTTTGACACAAAAAATAAAATAATGCAATTATCAATTAAGTATATAAAAAAATAGTTACTCCTTTAATAAATAAGGAGTTTTAATCCTACCTTTTGACGGGAAACGGGAAGTGGGAAGGGGAAGGGTATTTATTGTTTGTGTCGTTGAATTAAATAAACCACATGTAAATGTAAATGTAAAGTGTGAAACACTTAAATTCAATTCAGAGAAAATACAGAAATGAAGGATGTTCTAAACTAACAACAACCATAAATCTAATTAAAGATTCAGGTAGTTAGTGTTAGTCTTCCTTTAGAATCAGTGGCGTATCCAGGGGGGCACACGCCCCCCCCCCCCCCCCCCAGACCCAATAGAGTAAAAAAAAGAAATACCGCCGTATTTTTTTTTTTTTTTATACATTTTTTTACATTCACTTCATATTCAATTTCACCTCAGAAATGCATAAAAGCGCTGTTTTGAGAGGTAATATTTTCAAAATTTTCCCCGGACCCCCCCTCCCCAATAATTAACTGCAGACGACGCCCAAGACTTACAGTTGTTACTTGTTTATTGGTTTGACAATTTTTTTTGGGGGGGGGGATGAAACAAGGAACTGCTTTGTTGAATAAGTAGTTCCCTTTTCTTGTCACCACTACAAATACCCCCCCCCCCCCCCCCCCCCCAATCTAAACTGACAGAATGTCCCTCCCCCCCGACCTAGCCGCTGGATACGCCTCTGTTTAGAATATCAACAAAAAAAATCGGTCCGAGTCAACTCAGACAAACTTTCTCTTATAAGTACTTAGCCCAGTGTTTTCCATTTATTAGTTTTCGTAGTTATATTTCATTATTGTTGAACATTTTACCAAAATGTATCATACAAATAATTCTCTCCATCCGCCTTTAAAGCTATGTCCCAGGAACTGGATTATTACCGGGAGAACGGCTTATATCATTAGATTCTATTTAAAAGGATTACATTTTAGTATAATATTTTAATCAAAAACGTCGGAACCGTTTTCGAGAAATAATTTTTTTCACTTTCTTTTAGTTCTTGGGGGTAGCACCCCAAAATTTGGAGCTAAAATTAGTTTCCCCATTTCGCCTCGGGGTATGATTTTTCTGATCTTGTATGCCAAATTTCGTCAAAATCGGCCCAGTAGTTTAGGCTCGAGGCGTTTGCACAGACAGACAACTGACGATGAAAGACAACAGACTGACATTTTTTAAAAACCACTTTTTTGGACTCAGAGGACCTCAAAACGTGTAAATCCATCAAAATCTCAAAATAGAATTTTCGCGCCATCACAATACTTTCTATATGATAAGGTAAAAAATTAGTATTTCTTAATTTCAAATCCAGCTGTTATAATAGGGACTGGCATAATTATAATTAGGAATTAGGTATGTACATATAAATGAGATAATTACCTATTTGTTGACGCTGCAGGTTCTTGATCTACTTTGACCCGATTATGATTTGTAGGTCTTCTAACTCTTCGCCTACTTGGGCTTGTGCCTGCAATTCAAATAAATAATTAAGTCATGAAATAAGTCAAATAATCAACATGCATAGTACAATCAAAATTATCTAGTTTTCAATGAAAGAAGTTTTTCAATTGAATCTGATTATTCTCTTTTTTACATTTTATGTAACTGGATATTACATCTTTAGGGCTTAGGGACAAAATTATTTTTAAAAACCTTTAGGACTCTTAAGTAGGTATTATTTAGTGAACTTCTATATTCTGTATATATGCTCTGTAGAAGTCGCTGTCAGTATAGTTTAGGCTTGAAACGTCTTTGGACTGAACGTTTTGGATCCTATTCAAATTAGTTATGGAATACAATTATAGTTAATGACTTATTATAAGCAACTCCCTGTAATGAGTTCGAAACCAAGAGATTCAAAACAACAACAATCTCGTACAAAAAATTTAGAACTATTACGTTTGAAAGCTCGTTTAATTTCAAAAGCTCAATCTCAATATTATACTTAGTTAAGGAAATGACGGAAATAACATCTGAGCTTAAAATAATTTAATTGGGTGCTCTCACACTGAATTGTTGCCCTTGTCACGTACTTCACATCCTGGCACGTATATCTTTGAAGGTACGCGTTCCTATCTACACAACAGCTGTTATAAAAGAAGAACAGTTTTTCTTTTTGTACTTTATATAAACAAAGCTTGCATAGATTACGTCATAGATTAGATTATGCAGTATACTTATGGTATGATCTTTTTTTGTATGCGCAAAAGAAAACAACTGCCGTGAAACAATGAAAGCAATAAAGTTATTTAAACCACTTTCTATAAATATATATATTAGTCCAGAAGATAGCGTGCAAAAAAGTGTCTGGCTAACATCAAGCTAGAATTTTTTGTACAAGTTAATCTTTTTTGCCTTTTAAGAATACGTTGTCGGCTAAGTTCGTCTGCAGGACATAGCTTGGCAATAGGCATTTGAAAAAACAAACCGATGGAGAGCGGCCATGTCCTGCCAATTATGGTGGACAGTGTGATTTTCATGATCCTGAGTACAAAATTAGTTAGCAGACCTAGTTGTTGTTAGTTTGTCCCTTGATAGGTTAGTTATTAAAATATTATTCCAAATCAAAGTGGTCCCCTATCAACGGACAGACTATAATCAACTTAATTTTTGGTCTGCTAACTAATTTTAATTTTGTACTCAGGATCATGAAAATCACACTCTCCACCATAATTGGTGGGACATGGCCGCTCTCAACTGGTTTGTTTTTTCAAATGCCTATTGCCAAGCTATGTCCCGCAGACGAACTGACCATATATTCTTAAATTACACTAAAAGATTAACTTGTACACAAAATTCTAGCTGGATATTAGTCAAACACTTTTTTGCACACTATCTTCTAGACTATATGACTTTTTAAGGTATACTTTGATTTAAACTGTATTCGAATAATTAGAACAAAAACAATTTTTAATCCCAAAATAATCAAAACAAGTTTTAATGCACGTTTTAAGGTACCCACCAGGTTTTAAGATACCTCGTTTTAAGGTTAGGTGAGCATGTTTTGAGGTACCCTAAATGTTTTACTTAATATCAACACTTTAAGACGTTTTGGGTTTATCTAATTTAGAAATATCCGTTCAAGAAAAGAATATAAAAAAAACGAAAAATGAGGAGGGGAACCAATGAGAGCTTGAGATTTAATACCTTTAAGGTCGGGCCAATTAGGCAAAGAAAAATGTCACTCTTGAGCAGGGCCCTTAGGGAAACCACCAATTGGCTTTAATTCCTCCCTCCTCCCCCTCACATAGGTTGCCCAATCTGAGCTGAGGAGGCGACAGTGGGACGAACTGTAGATGTAGATATTATGTTTGTTCCAACCAAACTAAGTATCTGTGAGCCGCCTCCATGACGACCCCAAGTACAGTCCCATCTTGGTTGGAACAAATTTATAGAATCATCTTGCGTTTGAATTAAAAATATCTGGAATGAATACAACTCAAAAAGCAAAATGTGTGGTTTCTTGCAAAACAACGAAACAACAAAGCAATTGCTAATATATAATTTAGGTTAATTAAACAAATTAGTTGGTTGGCGTCAGTAAACTGATATAAATTTGTCACATCCCTTCAGGCTATTGAGAACATGATTTCCAATGTTTTTGGTTTATGGATTTCTGAACAGTGTCAGAAAGAAAATGAAAATTTAGTCGAGAGTGCATTTCGTTTATTTTCATAAACTTATGAAAACTCCGTTAAATAGTCGGCCAATTAGTGTGGTACTCGTTCATAGCTTCCTCACGTCCTATTTTGAATGAATGTTCAGATGAAAATAATTTTATTCCACTGGAAATTAAATGTTTAATTGTTTGGACCTGTTTTGATTTCCAGCAAGGGTCACATTTATTTTTATTCACTATTAAATGCGGCCAAACGGTTAAAATTAATATGGGGCCAACAGTGTCCGAGCTTAAAATAGCTTTTAAGAGAGAGTTACACTTTTATTACATTGATTTCAATATGTTTTAGATTTAGTTATATCTTTAATAATATTATAACCAAATGATTCTACTCACTGCTAGCTGAATCGGTTGAGGTTTGAGAGATAATGCTACATATCACAACTAGGAACAACAGTCTCTGAACGCATTTCCCATAGTTCTGTAACAGAAAGAATTACATAAAATTAGATTTTATTTATAAATTATTAATTAAACAAATTGATGAGATTCGGTGCAGCCAAAGTGGGCCTGACAAAATATAAATCTCAAACCTTGAGAACTCCTTTCTTATCGTTATTACTTCCTCAGCACTTCCCCAAATATGATCCTAACACTGGGTATGAAATGTTGGCACCTTAAACTCGTTGAAACGTGGTTCATAACACCAATTGCGGAAGCCTTGTCGCACTGAAAGTGGCTGGGACCACATTACCAACCATCAGTATAGTTAAAGCGTTTGTAAGTCGTTAAGGTTTTGAGTTGTGGTATAATTTCAAAACGTCGACATGCCGCTCCCTGTCGATGTCTGGGTGATCGCATGAGGTTGTCACCATGTTACGCACGATACCTCATGGCTTCGTCACCATATTGTTTGTGACACTGAGTGACTAATAAGTGTGTAATAAGAGCGTTCCGTTCATATGTAGTCAATTCCTAAATCCCTGGACCTGATTCGACGAGGGTGGAATAGAGCCGTTCTGGAACCATCATGACGTAGTAATTTTACCCCTGCGCCTAAAATAGTTATTTATTTATGTAGGTGTGTGTCGTGTGGTGGCCTGTAGATTCGAACAAGGCAATATTACGGTTACTCATCTCTTTCTCCCGATCATCGAATATTTTAGCAACTTATTCGAAGACTTCCATGGTCTGTTAAAAAATATTTGCTTCAACACAAATTTGAGTTGTTTGATTTTCAAAATCAACGATAATTTACTCATTTTCATGACACTTAGCTGAAAGTGTCAAAGATACGCATTTGTAAAATTATGAATATCAGGTTACCTGATGTCAAATCTTTGATTAAATTATTATATTTAACCTGACGCGACGTTGTGATAACACCCACTTTTTGATGTATTATCGTACGTATTGTCTTATCAAGTAGAAGTCAGTTGTAAATCAGGTTTTAGACGTGCCTAGGAAATTCGAAAGACAATGAAATTTTCCTTATCTTTTATCTTAACAAATTACGAAAAAGACTAATTAGCAATTGTAATGTGTATAATGTTTGTTTAAATTGCATCGGATGCGGAAACCTCAGCTGACATTTTTTTTTATATATATATATATAGATATTTTAACCAACTTGACCTTTTTTAAAAAGTATGAATAAACAAAGCACGCAGTGTGCGCATGTATAAAAACCAAGCACTCCGGTTTCTCCAAGTGTGTGAGTGTATTTCTAAGCTCTTGTCTTGTATTTACACGTGTATGTTGTTTAAGTGTTGAGGTGGTTTTAATATGGCGGAAGAAAGGCCGCGCCCAAGATAGCCTTGAGTGAAGCAGTAAGTACTTCGCCTTGGTCTGATACTGCATTTTGTTTTCGTTTTATTACGTTATTTTTTTTAAAAAAACAAACTAGAATTTAATCTCTCCTTTCGTTTTTTTATCATCTGAGATCTCGATGACTCAGTCAGTCTCTTTCTCGTTGGCGCGTTAATCTTGGAATTTAGTCAGCTGTTAGTTATTGAACTTCGTTTTTACTTATAAATAAATATAAATGCATGAGGATATTTGCTATGATATAACAAGTTCATAGCTAGCAAAAACTAACACGATTGCTTTTAAAACAATTTTTAAATTAAAATTTAGATAAATAGACTCTCGCGACTATAATTTAGCACATGTGCCATTAATAGTTAGTCAAAAATCAAAATTAGTTCAAAGCTTTGGTTCATTTTTCCTTGGACGTTCCAATTGAAAACAAAAATTAAAAATCTTAATAACACAAGCTAATATGGTGTGCATGTACCTTATTTTTTTTTCGAACTCTCCTGAAGTTACAGTCCTGACACAAAACTAACTTGTCATGAATGACCGAGAAGTGAGATATATATGTCACTAATTATCACTTTAATTATAATAGAGTACAGGTACCAGTTGTAGATCCCCTGTTCTATATTGACCTATTTTACGGGAATGTAATTGACTTATAAATGTCCATCTTTAAGGACAACTTTAAAATCTTTTAACTTAAGCTTTATTCATACACGATTCAAAAAATAAGCGGGAAAGAACTCTCGTTTTATGTTATAAATTCATGTTGTAATATTATTACTTGTAATTTCAAATTTAACGCCCATTTTTTAAGGACAAACATGAAATTTAAAAATATAACTCATATGAAAAGGGACTCAGTCGTGTCTGCACAGACTACAGAAATCAAATAAATTCCCCATTCTTTTTTACACACTAAAGAAAATAATGTCATAGCTAATGCCAAAGCGTAAAAAATAGAAATGTATAAATTATACGCAGAAACAAAAACTAAATTTCAGATTAAAAATATATGATATATTGTTAAAGGTTTTTAATACTATTATTTATAGTTTTATTAAAAAATAAAAACAATGAATAAAATAATTTCTACCTTAGTTTTTCTATAGATGAGTTGTTTACATCTTTTTTAAAAACATTATTTACTTCAACATAATAGATAGAATTATTGAATTAAGCATTAACATTTCGAGTTGTTGCAGCCGCTTACAAGCTCTGGGCTTTTGAAGGAACTTATAGCCGGCTCCCACGGGGAGTGAAAACAGATGTGTACGTATTTGCTAGAGTGACCCGTACCAGTTGTGGGTCTTGGACAGTTTGCCCGAACTGAAGAGTCGAAAATGAGATTCAGTTGATCACGGGAAGCCGACTATGAACGACCTCTTATAAGGAGCTTGTTTGAATGGGCGAATGAAAGAATGCATTTGCTCAAACCAGAAGACTTTTGGCCTGTAAAAGTCATCGGTGCCGGCTTCTTACAGCTCATTATCGGCAATTTTCTTCAACTCTTGTCAATAAAAACTCCCTAAGTTTTTAAATAACATCCAAATCTAGGAATTTTGAACACATCTGAAATTCTCTTAGCCGCTGCCATTCTCAAGTCTCTGTATTCTTCGATGCATTATGTAATAATTGTTCACAAGCATACAATTCGAAGAAACGCACTATCAGCGCAAGGTTTCACTGTCTTGCAATTTTATTGTGCGAATTTTTACCGCACTACTTGTTGCTATGTTACTCAGTAGAGGTAAACTCACGACTGAAAATCAAATAGGTTTGATTTTAGGAGCGAGCTCCACGCTTTTCTGAGACGTCAGGGGTAAATTCACCAGTCTTTGTTTACATGGACAGTGTTCCACTCTCTACGTGCCTCACGCCCTGAGGTAACCCAACTTAAGGGTTTACCATCTTTTTTGTTTGCATCGTAGGAACTATCGAATTAGTTTAACTTCCTCTCACTATCTGCTTCTAGCGCCATATGGGTAAACCAATTTATGAGCTACTTTTTTGTTCGCATTGCTCTCTCCACTCCTTCCAAGTTCTTTGATTGAAATGGACAAGGTAAACGACTAAATTTGTTGTAGATGTTAGTTTGTAATTCTTTTTAATTTTTTATCCTGTTCTATTCACCATTATATTTTCAATAATATTAACTACTTATTGAATTAAGTTGATACAAGATATGGTTGAGTGGAAATAGTTGACTATAGTTAAATACACGAGCGTGACAATCAGTGACGAGTGGTTACCTTGAAATGCATTAATATGCTATGCTTGATTTAACACAACAGCTGATTTGGAAGAAGTTAACTTTCCCAAATAGACTCTCTCTTAAAACTTTCAAATCAAATTAAAATAACTTAAGTAGAAAAACACCTTAATAAGGAAACTATGGAACATTCTAGACTAGACAATATTGAACATTACATAAATCAGAGCATTACATAAATAAAAGGTAAAAACAAAACATAAATAATAATAGAATCAAAATTCTTCTTAAAAAATCGCCAAATCATTCTCATATATATATTAATACTGTATTTAAATCTCATAATATCTAATTAAATTGATTTATCATTATGTAAGTATTAACAACTTTAATTCAAAATTCAAGTCTCGACTTAATAACGCAGATTCAATACATCTAACAAAGTAGCTTTCAGCCTTCATAAGGTCATCAAGTCATCATTAGTCATCAGTGCCGCAATGTGGAAGAAATAGAGTTACATTTATCAAACGAAATAGTGAAAGAGTCTCGCGTTGATCTCCGACATGAAGTAGACTCAGCTTTCAAATCGTTTGATTAATGTAACTCTATTTCTTCCACATTTTGGCACTAATAAAGGCCTTATACATTCGGAAAGCTGATTTGATAACTAAAAAAGCATTCCATTTTTTTTTTACCTTTTTGGGTATAAAAAATATGGGGGAAAAAAATCAGACAACCTTTTTTTTTACTTTCACAGAGACATATGACAGACAAGCATTTTTTATTGACCACTCATGGGACCTTTAATACATGCAAATCTAAAAATTGAATGGTCGCATTACCCCAATTTTTTTTGCTATTAAGAGGCTTTAAATTATGGGTGGTTCTTAACAAAGTTGTTGCATGCAGCGCCATCTACTAATTGTTTCCGAAGCCACTGAAGTCATTGTTTTCATTCTGTAGTCATTTGCCTGTCGTTGAATGCAGACAACAATGTCCGAGAAAATCGTGCTCCCCACAGTTGCAAATGCTTACTCTGTAAATCGATTTTTGTGAGCAAGTTTCATCAGCTGCCCAAATTCATCGGTAATTGTACCTAGTTTATGGACTTAATAAGTGAAGGAAAGGTTGGACAATGGTGTTGAGATTGAGACTTCTTACAAGCAGCACAAATGTGCACGATGAAAAGTAGAGTAGCTGCCTCACATCTCTGCCTGAACTGAGGGGAAAATTAAAGATTTTAGTTGGGAACTTTTTGACCACCCATCCTAATATGCCGGTACTGCACCGAGGGACTATTTCCTCATCTTGCACTTGAAACAGCTTGTTGGACAACGGATTGAAGACGGAACTCAAAACCGCCGTGATCGCCTCGCCGTCGGCGTTGTTAACTAAGTCAACTGTTTCAATACCAAGGTGGCGAACTTCTATGAAGAAGGTTTAAGGAAGCTGTTACAGTTGCAGCGTGCCGAAACGTGCATAGAGGTGAACGGCGGTTATCTGGAAAAGTGAAGTAGGGTTTTAGGAAACTAAAACCGGCAGTAAACACTTTTCAAACAAATATTTCTTTATGATCAAACGGCCCTTAATTTTCCTTTTAGCCTTTTTTATACTTGTATATATGAGTATAAAAGTAAAAATATCAAATTACAAACCATTTAATGTTTATAGGATATAGTTAAATTACGTTTTTTAATGATGTTTTGCTTGTAAATCCAATTATTGTCTAATTTATTTAAGTTTTTCCCCTTTAAAATTAATACGAGACCATATGTTAAAAATCAGATGGGTATATTTTCATTTCATAAAAATTGGTCGAGTAGTTATTAACCCAAATGTAGTTAAGTTAAGTTTAAGTTTCATAACCATTTCAAACGCAGCAACGTAAGTTAACAATTAAAACTAAATTAAATGTTTTTTCTTGTTTTGTATGTTCGACATGAAAATCACATTTCAATACTTGAAACAAAATTTTGAACTTGAAAAACAAAACAATCTATTACAAATGACAATTGCTTTGTAAAAAAAAAACACACTTTAAAAATACAATAATGGGCATATTACATTCAAAAACATTCGGCCTTGATTCGTTTTAAAAAATGCCAAGACAGGGTTATATTGTCGAAATAATGTAATACCATCCAGTATTAAAAAAAAAAGTTAGATGAAGCAACGGGCACTTAAGTAATTCGGTAACATAAGAGGTGCTATGTAATTGTTAGCAGTAATAAATAATTTTGTAATTAAGTTTAGCTACGGTTTTAAACGAACTTAAATATTTTGTAAATAAATATTTACTTAACTTAAATTCGTTGGTTACTGAATTTTATTTTATTTTTTTAGACTCGTAGTCTCAACTTTGACTCTAAGGTCAAAATAATTGTACTTTCTTGTGATCTTCATGATATTCCTTTTGTAACATCCTCTAAGCCATTTTCATTCTCTTTATCAGCCTTACTAATATGTTAGCATAGCCTATTATAGCGTTGAGATAGGCATTAAAAAAAGATGATACATTTGTTTTAAAGAATAGTTTGTGACGTGTCAAGTAGTGCTCCACTAGCTTCATCAGCTCCTATTTTAAATAAATGGTCAAATTTCCGCTGGGAATTAAAAGTTTGGGTGTTTGAACCTGTTTCGATTCCCAGTGGGTCACATTTGTATTTTATTCAATATAAAATGCGTGCAGATGGTTGCAATTAATATGGTATCAATATTGAGTTAATTATGACCTACTGTCCAAATTTTATTAAATTTGGAGGGTTAGTTTTTAAGATATTATGGTGGTTCGGGAAAATATAAAAAAAATCATACTGACAGACCGACACGAGACCAGGAATGTTCCCCGATGTCTGATGGTTTTCGGGTGGTATCTGGCTCACGAAGGGTTGAATTTGAAGTGCTATCTTTGTACTTCATGATGAGACTTTTATTTACATAAAATGTTATTTGTGAATAGCACAGCGTTACGCAATTCAGGACATTGTTTCCTCTTCGCTTCCGAATGAATTTAAATAGAGTCGTGTGCGTCTACTAATATGATATCTCCAATGTTAGTATTTATCCTATTGTAAATACTCCGATGTTATTATTTATCCTATTGTTATTTCTCCCATGCTTTTCCTATGTTATGAACCTAATGTTATCCTCCTGCCTAATTCTTTCTCGTACTCTTCTTGCTTGCTTGCAGATAAACATAGTAGTCTACTGCCTCTTAAATATTTTCACTTACAGTTTATTTCTGTATTTTCTTTACCGATGTTCTATGTCACGACTTAAGTTCTTTGAAAGTTTGTTTTATTTCTAGGCCAATATCTTTAGTTTTTTTTTCTTCCATTTCCGATGACATTTCAGTTTTTAGCGGTTATAAGTAGGTCATCGGCAAACTTTAGAACTTTCCTTTTCCATTAATATTAATTCCTTTGCTGTCTAAGTTGAGATTCTTACAAGCTGCATTGAGTACGTCTATAAAAATAAAACGTTGCCCGACAGAATATCTCCTAACATTGAATTGTTCTTCTCTTTCGAAAAAATGTGATGTCCAATAAAAATGCGATTTCATGGTTTAAATTTCAATGTTTTTGTGTCCAAATAATCGGTTTTTAAATAATGTCTGGCTGTCGTCTGTTGTCTCTCTGTCTGTCGTCTGTGCCGACGCGTGAAGTCTGAACTACTAAACTAACTGGATGAAATTTTTCTACAAAAAGTGGATCTGGAATGAAGCAAAAAAGGGGGTGGTTAGGCACAGCAGAATGCAAGCAGCCTAAAAAGCTCCTGCCAAAATAAAGCAGAAGAAAAATCAGATGGCTTATAGGACTGAGTAGGACCAACCTGAGAAACCTGGTTGCAGTCTAAACTGGACACTGCAGAATACATCTGATATTACTAAAAGTAGATGCAGACCCCCATCTGTCCAGTGTGTGTCGAAGAGGAGAGACATCTTACCACTTTAAGGGAGTGTGTGAAGGATATGGAAGATTTCGCTACATTAGGAATGATAAATTAGGGTAGAGGAGCTTGAAACATTAAAGTGGCATGGCGAGACATCATCTTCATAATCCAGACAAAGAGGTTAAAGGGTGAGGCAATGGTGGTTTGATTGACGTGTGTGCTTGGAATCGGGAAAAGGATCCAAACGTGGTCTGTTTGCAAGGCTTGGCCTCCCCGCCGCTACTTCTACTTGATGAAATTTGTCATACAGTGTACGAAAAATCACATCCCAAGACGACTAGGGGCCGCTTAAAGTTGGTCTTGTGAAAATGAAATAACCAAATATAATTTTTAATTGACAGTTCTAGAACTTAAATAAGCTTAAAACCATTAAATTGTTATTAATTCAATTATAATGGATAAAGTAATAATAAAATAACTTCTGCCAAATAAATAATTTTTTGAAATTACCTTTTAAGATAATTTCAGCATAATTAAGGCTCATTCTGAAAAAGAACTGACCTGCACATTTATGTAGGTCAGTTAGTCAGTTGACTTAAAAAAGTAATGGTTGACCTAAAAAATCATGGTTGACCATGAAAAAAACTGTTCTAATTTGACAAAATTTGGTCTTTAGCTTGTAGCTTTATTCTTAAGTCATTACTGACTTTACAATAAATTATAATTTCCTCCTATAAATCTTAGGATAATTAAAAAACTAAATGTTAATGACAACTTTTGCAGAGAAAAGGTTCAATCTAATTTCTTGAAAATTAGAGAAATTAAGTAACTTTTAACTTAGTTCTTAGTTAACTAAATAGAAGTTATTCAGTGAACTTTTATAAGTTTATTTGTGAACAAACTACTTCAGTAATTAACCTGATTCATTTTGTTAAGGTTAAATACATTGATTAATCTTTGTTGTTGGTCAGGTCAATGGAAAACTTTTGTTGATTCTTTTTAAAGTTTTCTCCTTGATTTTTTTTTTTTTTTTTTTTTTTTTTTTAATTATTTTGTGGTCTTTAATGTTAATCCTCTCTGTGAAAATGGTTTGTTGAATTTGTTTTGAATAGTAACTGTATTTACGTTCTGTCTGTCTAAAGTATTCAATGATTAAATGATTTAATTACTATAAAGAAAATTGGCTGTAAATATAATGTATATGATTATATTATTGGGAAAAATGACGAATCGTATAAGTTAAATTGTACTTAAAGCAATAATAAAGAATTTATTTATTTATTTAATAATAAAAGTATTGCAACACCATTTTTTGACCCTGGTCTAAGCTTATTAAATGTATACATTTTTGTAAAGTTTTACGTAATTTTTATAAAGATGGCTTATTACAAGAGTTATTGTTTTCTTTAATTTCTACAAAATGGGTAGGTGTTGAAATTCGTTTGAGGGGGAGTATACATACATGACCACCCCACAATTTTTGGTAAAAAAAAAAATCGAACTCAGCGGTCATTGAAAACGTGTAAAATTTATCAAAATCAAATTTTCAATATTTATTCTCTCTCTCTCTCCTTCATAAAGAAATAAAGTCACAAAATGGAAGTTAATTTTGAAAGATAAAAATTCACAAATAAAAAAAAAATTATTTGTAAAAGAAAATGTATAATAATTGAAATAAAATAAAAAATATATATATTCTGACAGTTTGAAGGTCAATATTCTTACAAATCCTGCGGTCAAATCAGGGTCAAGTATTAGCAAATACATAACAAGGCTACAAGGAAACATATCAAATAATTAGAGCAAAATTATTAATTGAAAAAAAAGATGACATAAATATCTTTAAAACCTTGTAAAACATGAATGAGATATAATTTTGCTCATTATTAGTTACTTGATGCGAGCATCTATTAGGATAATAGTAATGTAATCTATTGGAGAAAAACGCAGGTAATTAGTGTAATTTATTAATTAAATTATGGTGTAATTTAAATTTACATACATTATGCAATTTCAGTTTTTATTCAAAATGTAATGTCAGTATAAAAGGAAATTTTAAATGTTTTTACAATCATTTCATGGTTATATTTGTTTTTCTTTTAAATTGTTTGCTTACCAAAGCTAACGGAAGCAATGTAATCATTTTAATGAACGACAATTTTTATTTTATGTCTGCGTTTTCATATATTACAAGACAGAAATCAGTTTCAGACATCAGGGAACATTTTTGGACTCGTGGTTGTGGTTTAGCATATTTGTGAACCACCACATCTTAAAATCTAATCGTCCGATTTTAATCAAATTTAAATGGTAGGTCATAATTAGCCCATTTTCGGTTCATCATCAATCATCATAGGTTAACCGTCCATCATCAACGCCCTTTACTCTTCTTTCTGCGTGCGCAAAAACTCTCTTTTCTAATAACACCTATATCTTTAAGTAATCATCTGATTACTTAAAGTAATCAGAATCTAAAATTAAACTTAAATTAAACTTAATCTGATGAAATGTATATGGTTGGTTGAAAGTAGCCCACAGATGGTGTAATATTGATTTTAACCGTCTGAGCACATTTAGCGTTGTATAAAAATAAATATGACCCCACTAGGAATCGAAGTGGTCCAAATAGCTACACACTAAATCCCCATGTGCCCATTCATCCAATAATAAGACTCAAGGAAGGTATATGACTAATTGGCAGTCTATTTAAATATTCAATCTAATGATGTTATGTTCTTTCTGTTACAGAACTGTGGGAAATTCGTTGAGACTTTTGATCTTATAGTAGTAATGTGGAGCATTATCTCATGGACCACAACCAATTCAGTTAGCAGTAAGGCAGTAAGTAAATCATTTAGTTCTAATATTATTAGGAGTGGGCTTATACAACTAAGCATCCACTGTTGTGGATTAAACCACGTCTGTTCGGTCATCACTGAATCTCGAGTGGAACGAGACGGGGTTCGATTCCTCGCCGTGACACTCTGATTTATATGGCTCACTATTGATCACATCATACTCGCTTTGGCGGTACTATGTACAGAGGTATGATGTGTGAAGTGGCTGGAACTCTATACCGCGGGGCGTAAAAAGGGCCTAAGTGATGGCCTAATTGCAACGTTCGAACAAGTGGTTCGTCCTACCCGTCCTAGTAGAAAGTACTAGACTACTACTACTACTAAGCAAATATAAATTCACCATTTCACTTAAGCAGCTACCAGCTACTCTTAATATGGCGATGCTGGGTCGTAACCGGGTGTGGGGCCCTTTGCCGGAGGCGGGATCCCTAAGCTTAGATTATAGCAATAATAAATTATCGTGGTCCCCTATATATTCTTAGCATTCCTTTATTGGAAGAAAATAAATAGTCTGATAATAAATTAGTGTGACACATAGCTTTCCCACGTCCCATTTCGTATACTTTAATGATTTTTCCTACAGTTGACCGATAAAGTGGTTGTTATCGTACTCAAAATAGTACGCAAAACAGCAGATACCTGTATTTAATACTTTACCGCACTCATTTTACTTTACCGCACTCCAGTGTTCCAACTTACAAACATAAAGAACTTAAATCTAAACACAGATACATAATCCAAATTATAATAATAATAACAATGACAACTAATGATTCTTTTTTAACGAACTACATGATTTAAACAATATATTATATCAAATATAAAAATGTTAAAATATAAAAAGTAAAGATAGATAATCTAAAAAAAAGGATCAAATGTGATGAGTAAGTGTTATGATTAATAATAATAACAGCGCTTGGTCAGGTTTGCTGAATCATGCAAAAAAAGGCAACACTGGCTATAAACAGAACAGCTGGTTCAGTTGATATTGTCAAACCTTTTACATGTTGATAAACACTCTATTATTTTATATTCTATTTACAGATTAAAAACTAACTGTAGGAAAAATTAAAATATTTGAATGTATATATATCCCTCAAGTGCAGCAAAGTGCCACTTTGCGCACTAGTTGCAGAAATAACTATTATGGTTCCCCTGTTTTTTAAATATTTCAAAATTGTTTTGAATTTTTACATGAATTAAAGTGCCAATTTAGCAAAATTTAAAGAGAGCAGGTGGTTAAATTAATCTCTGAGGCTATCTACGGGCTACTTTCGACAAACCATCCAAAAAACATTTTCATAAAAATTATATGTATATAATGTTTGTGCGCATACGTAGGGGAAAATGGGTGCAGAAGGGTAAAACTTTTATGGGCCAACAATGGGCTAATTATGACCTACCATTAAAATCGGACGTGTTGTTTTTAATATATGTTGGCTCCCAAGAATTGAGCGGCAGAAAGATCCACACACAGAGAAGGAGGAAAAAACGTTCCCTGGTGTCTCAAATTGATTTCTGTCTTGGAATTTTTGAAATCGGAGACAACAAATTTTCTTTCTTCAGAACGATCACACAGCTCCTGTTACCTTCCGTAAGCTCAGAAGCAATATTAAATTTGCGCACGTTGTTGAAATTTATATGGAACAATTTATGGAATATTTTACCACAAATACAGACAAATACGAGACCAACAAATTATTGGTCTCTAATAATATTGGCAATAATTTTCCCTCATGTCTAAAACGTATTTTAACTTCGGTAAGGTCGAAAGAAAAGATTTGAGGAATCATTTTTTTACAATTTTGAAATAGAATATGGTCAAATATAAGAAAGAGTTAAGTAATTGAAAATTGGTGATTTATGGTCGATTGTTAATAATTTCCTAGGATATCCGTGAATCTTTATAGGCTTATACTCGTACTGTAATTTATCAAGAGATAGCTTACAACTTCGAACAATAGCTTTCTTATTTTAAAATTTATTTCCTTTATCTTTTTTCATTCTCTCGTTTATTTTCCCGAAACTCTCCACAACCAACGGCGACAAGGTAGATTGTATTGGATTGCGTCAGGTATTAGTTTTCCTTAGTCGTCCCTGAGTCAGTTCGAGAGACAATTGCCGGCAGGTATTGAAGAAGGGGGAAAAAGAAAAATAATAATTAGATAATTCAAGAAGAAGTGATGGAAGACAGAACTTTGGGAATCTTAAGACCCTGGACGATTGGAAACATCCAAAACAACCCCGGAGTTAGTTTTTCCCAAGCCTTGAATCTTTTCCAAACAATGTTTTTTTTTTATTATTAATCCCCCTCCACTTCTAAAAAAAATACACACTAAAAAAGTCTTCACATAATATAATCCTTAATTTTTCTCACACATGTCGAAATTCAGGCCGTCAATACATTCGTTAGAAGAAGAAAAAGGTAAAAAAACAACAAAGATACCGCAAAAATATTCTTCAAGGAGATTTAAAATCAGACGACTTCCATCCCAATAATAATTATTAATTAAGATTAAAAAAAAAAAAACAATCATTTTCACATCACATTTTTTTCAAAAAATGTATAATGAATCCATATTATATAGACATTCTTAAAATCTAGGTAAGATTTAAGAATTAGATTCATAGGTCAAAATACAAATGAATTATTAAGATGATGTCTCTCTCATTCATTCTGTAAAGATAAAAACTAATAAATATCGCCAGATACTTAAGACTATCCCATTAAATGAAAAACCGCATTAATTAAAAAACCCTCTTCATTCAGTTATTTTCTTGTTTATTATTCCAAACGAAAATCAGATCAAGGGTAATTCGTGGCTTTTTTTCATCTTAGAATTAATTTCTAATCCTCTTTTTAACGAATTATGAAAAAAAAAAACAAAGAAACTACTCGTGAACTATATAAATAGTTAAACCTATTTATTAGGATATTAAAGAATTAGGTTACTTACATACTTCTATCTCAAAGATCACTGCAGAATAATAACTCATTATCACTTCTTTATGGATTCAGTAATAGATATTTGTTGCTGAATCGAAAATATAAAAATAAACAAGGGTAATAATTCTTAGTTATATTTTTTACTTCTCCCAAGAGGATACAATGCTAAAATATCTTCTTTTTTCGGATGGTTTCATTTATTACGTTATATTGTTTACAAGGTTATATTATTTCATTAGGCTATATAGTTTTTTAGGTTATCCCATTGCATAAGTTATATCGTTTAAGAGGTTATCACATTTATTAGGTTACATAGTTTAAGAGGTTATCCCATTAATTAGGTTATTTAATAAACTTATAATAAATCTAATTATTAGCTATAATCATGTTATTGCCTTCAACCCTTTTTTGACTCCATTTTGACCAAACACTCATAAGTTCAGTACTTAAATGGGACCACAATATAATATAATGAGCATGAAATTTTGAAAAAATTTGAGTTTCTCTTAGTCTTTAGTACTCGTTAGAAAATCTTAGCGATCTGAGATCATAATGTTCCGTTTATAAAATCTGCAATCTTGATTGAAAAGACAATGTTATACGTCGTGACGATGTCTCCTGTACTAATTCACTGCAACCTTTAAATTCAAAAGTTAGCCTCTTCTTTTAATAGAAACATCTTTAGTAAAAGGGTTGTTCCAAACAACCATTTTTAATTCAAGCTGGCGGCCATCAATGTATTTGATACCAAGTCTTCTTTAGTTAGTTACATAATTATTGCTTCTTAAAAAACGAAGAAAATTTTGATATAGAACTTATGTGTAGCAAGTTAATTGTATCTCTGTTAGTCTTATTGGTTTAAGTGTAAAGTAGTTGATTGTTCTATTCTGTATTTAATCGAATTTTTTTTTACATCGTTTTTAGCTTAAGGAAAATTATCAAATTTAACTATTTGTAGGTATCAAGTTAATGTTTCCCCAGAAAGAAACATGTTAGTTCAGCCAACACTTGTTTAGAGTTCCCTATTACTGATTGAATTTAAGAACTATTGAATTTAATTACAAAAAAAAGGCAATATATACAGATTATATATCCTAAGAAATAATCTCACATCCATGGAAGGACGATTTGAAGCGAGCAAAAATAAAAAATAGAAGTGAGAATTGGAAGGACTACAAATGACTTTCTCTTTCATTTCAGTTGCGTTTTTGGAAAAAAAAGTAATCCAAAACCAGACAGACTAGCGCCTAGCGACAACCTGATTCATTCAAGTTCTGGCTTAACATGGAACCCATAAACCAACGGCTTTTTTGTCTCCTCTTATATTTTTTTTTTAAGAATCTTGTGGTAGGTTGGTAGGCGGTATCGTGGGATGAAGGTTAGAGTTTTCTCCTTCGAGATCTCGCAGGTTTACCATGTTTTTGTTTGTTTTTTCTCTCCTCAGTTTGATCAGGTTTAAAGGACTTCTTGAGTGGATGTCCTGTCTCAAGGATTCCATTCTCTCCTTTTTTATAAATAAATATTATTATGGCTTTAATTAAATTTTATATAAATTTAATTCTAAGTTTTTCGTTTCTAAAATATATCTGGTTTAGAGGAATGTTTCATAGAAGGATTTTTAAGTCTATAATAAGTAATAACAGCAAAAACAATATCGTTTTTGCTGTTTCTTCTCTATACAAAATGTTAAGGTTTAAAGCATTTCTTGAGTGTGTTTCTTGTCTCAAGGATTCCATTCACCTATTTTTTTTATTATTACGATTTATATTAAATTTTATGTTTATCATATCTAAATATATCTGGTTTATATAGAAACGGGCACTTCTTTAGATTGTTACTCCCCTATGTTTTTTTTAGAATATAAATGACTTTGACTAAATAAATATAAAGACAATGGGTTGTTTAGTCCAATGTACTTTGGGACAAAGGAATATCACACTACTGTTTTTATAAGAGGAGTAACAGTCTAAAGAAGAACACTCCGTACACCTTCTTTAGATGGTTACTCCCCTCTGTTTTGTTTATAAGGGGAGTAACCATCTAAAAAAGTGCCTAGAAACGTTTCAAAAAAGGATTTGCAAGTCTATAATTAATGTACTTTATCTAATATTTATCGGGTAAAGCTGTCTATTGACTATTATCTTTAGTTGTATTTCCCGATATTTGTTTTCATTTACTCTTAGAAATAAAACTCAAGGAGCACAATTGACGAAGTAAAGTGATTGAAACCGGTCTGTAATACATCGTTATCTAACTGTATGTAGCTCAAAAACCTATGTGTAGTTGATAGTGATAACGCAAAACTGTAACGAATATGCAGGGCTTACCAGAACCTATTTAGTCCTAAAAAATCAGTGCATTGAATCCCCATCAGACTGACAGTCTCCACCTCTATCAATTCGCTTGCCTAATTACCAAACGATCCTGAGGAATACCAAACAAAGAGTCCTCAGGGGATTGAATCTGGATCCCTTGCATGGGAAGGGTAAAAAAATACTCTCCCTCGAATTCTGCTGGGGCAAGTGTTCAATGAACGTAACTGTCCAAGTAAGGAAACCTCCACTACCTAATAAATAAATTATTGTCCCATCACGACTTCTCTAGAACTACTAATCCTATAGCCATGAAATATTGAAGGGGGTCCGCCTTGCTCTAGGAGGGCCCCACCTTTTTGGTAATCACCTTTTGGTACACTGAGTCATTTCTTTTTCTTTTGGTAATCTTGGTGCTCTGAGATCTTAAAAGGGTTCCTAAAATCTAAATCTGCGCTTACTAGGGAATCAATCCTATTAGTTATAACCGAGGTACTATTTAGAGATCAATTTAAACTTATTTTAGTATAATTCTATAGCGTAGGTTCTTCGGCCAGAGCCTAACAAACTAATAATATTGGCTACTTAAAAACTTTGTGCTTAAGTAAGGACTTACTCTAAGTTAAATAATTTTTTAACTCTTAAAGAGTAGTTTGAGTTATTTTTAATTCAGGTGACACCTTAAGGAAAAACAAATTAGAATAGAATCCTCCTCATTAGTTACACTTGAGTAAATGAAATTTACATCTTTAGGAAGAATTTGATCCAAAAAAAATTTAATATATATTTATTAATCTCTATTTGTCCTTTTTTCCTCTTTTCTCTAAATCCTTAAATCTAAGTTTAACATTTGAAGCAAATTATGCCACCTCTTTATTCGATACATTGTGAAGTCCTGAAAAATCTCCTTGACATCGAAAATTAAGTTATTCATTCAGCATTATGTCCTTGTTTGACAAGAATACCAATGACAGTATGTCCACATAATATTTTATGGATGTCTGAACTCCGCATTACAAAAGGTCCTTAATTTGTGTAGTTCGTTCTTTAACTAAAAAACATCACACGAAGCTTATCTAAACCGTATTCACTTTCCTTGAACTATGCTTGCACTAACGATGCATACACATTGTACCTATGTATTTTTGAAAAATATAAGAAAACATCTCATTGACTTCTATTCTGTATAAAAAGGGGAGAAAGCATTTTTACATTTTGTGAAGAATTCAAAGAATCTTTAAATTTTTTGAAGTCTAAAATATTTGAAATGAATGTCTAATAAACCATCAATATGAAAATAGCCAAAGTATCTGTAATTCAAATAATAATTGGAGTTAAGCCCAACTAAGTTTCCTCAAGTTTTTACAATATGCACTAATGTATAAGTTTGTCTCTCTGTCAAGCCTTTTGACAGCATATACCTCTTTTTAGGGTTTCGTTGGTAAAACCAAAAAAAGAAACCCTTATAGTTTCGTTCATGTGTCTGTCTGTCTGTCTGTCACTCTGTACGGTTCCAATAACTTTTGAATAAAAAGAGATAGAAACGTGAAACTTTCCAACATTAAAGATCGTTTTGACGCGCACACAGGAAAAATATAGCGAACTCAAAATTATCAGCTGTTCAAATCCAAAATGGCGGATAAATCATGACACACGAAAATAAATATTTTTTTAAAATTTTGTGTGGGGTATCAAATGAAAGGTATTGAAGAGTAGATTACAAATATATATATCACTTAGAGAAAGTTTTCAATTTTCGGCGCCATTTTGTTAAAAAAACATCGAAATTTTGCGTGTCCCCCCTCCTAAAATCGTATTTCCGCTGTTACTAAAAGTATAGAAAAATATGTAAAATGTGCGGTCTGATGGGCCAAAGAAAAAATAAGAATACCTACTTGGTCGGATTAACTGGGAATCCAAGATGGCGGCTGATTAATGTCACGGGAAAAAAAAATATTTTTTTTAAATTTTGAGTGAGGTATCAAATGAAAGGTATTGAAGAGTAGATTACAAAAATATATAACACTTGTGGAAAGCGTTTAATTTTCTACTCCATTTTGTCAAAAACCATCCAAATGTTGCCTCCTCCCCCTACTAATTTCATGTTTACAACACCAACGAAACCCTTTTTACGTGAGACTTCACGCACTACCAATTTTTTAACTTTAATTGATCGAAATCAGTTCGAAACAACTGATTTATTTATAAAACAGCGCTTATACAAATTATATATATATTTAACATTCACAAAATAGACTAAGATGTCAAATACATACAGCATACATGCACCGTGGCTTCTTAGAAAGATAACATTCATATACAGTACATTATCGAAGTTTTCAATAAACCAAACATTTTATTTACCATGCATCATTAAATAAATTTTAAATATCATTAAAAGCTCAAGTAGCTTTAGAAGTGAACAAATATAAACAAATTTGTAGATTCGATTTTAATTTTTTTAATAAAAGGTTGGGCAAAATCACTGGAGCAAATGAATAAGGAAACATACAAAAGATATGTAAGTGTTTTGATGACTGTCTGTCTGTTGCCTGAGGCAGTCCAAATTACAAAAGACACTGAATGATGTGTAATTGTAATTTTTACTATTGTCAAGTTATAATAAACAGATCAAGGTTATTGCACTTTGCATTGTTAAATCTAACAGATCTAAATGAAGCACTTTCGTAATGCTGCATTTATCTCAAACTTCCTTATGTTGATTACGTATGAGTTTTTCTTTTTAATTTTTAATTAAGCTACTTATTGGATGAAATTTCGCGTATACTATTTTATTTATATATTTCCCTCTAAAAAACAATTACATTTTATGTAACGTCCTGTCTTTGGCTCCATTAAATTACAGACTCGTTTATGTACAATATTTAAAAGGAGTCAAGAAGAAATGTGTATGTTTATTTTATACGAGATTAATGATTTTTTTTTTTATGAAAGAGGTTTCAAAATTTCAATTATGGTTTGATCCTAATCACCGTGAATTTAAGTTAAAAGAAATTAAGGGCGTAACTACAATGCGTCTTAAGAAATTCTGTAGATGATGTAGTTACTCTGACTGTTACTTTACTAATGAGTAACAGATTAATGCTTGTAAAGGACTGTTACTCACCCTTCGTCGTTATATAAATAGGAGTTTGAAATAAACACTTATTATTCAGATAAAGGCCTGATGATGCTCAGGTGTGGGCGAAAATTTGCACACATTATATTGTTCTAAAAAAATAGAAAAGTACTATGATCCCTAGAGCCTAAAACCCACTAAGAAAAAGAATAATTAGAAAATTAAAGGATTAACCGAAGAATAATTAATAGATTTTAATATGTGATTGTTAATAAAGTGCCAAGTACGCTTTCGAAAGAGGAAGTAAGATCCACTTAAATTAAAACAAACAACAAAGCTTTCTTATATACGAATGTTACTGAATTTAAATTCTAAAATAACTTTTTTAAATTAATTTATAATTTTAAAAATAAGTTTACTGCGTTGAATACTTAATTTTAAATATAAATATTTTGTATTTAATAGTGATAGTTTGGACCAGCTTGTAGTTCATCAAATTGTTTGGTCACTTTTGGCTTTATTTAATATCACAGAAAATATATTTTTATTTCCGGTAAAGTGACATATAAGGTTAAATTTGCATTTAAATGGACAACAGATTAATAAAAGTTCTTTTTCAAAGATATTGATGGAAAGACTGACAAACTGACGAAACAACAAATATTCACCGATGTCTGAAACTCATCTATTGTAGAAATTTTGAACATGAAGTCAAGAAAATAAAATGTTCAGAATGATCACAATTGTTTCGTTACCTTCGGTGAGCTCGGAAGCAAAAAAGGTTCTTCTTGTTTTATATCTGAAGAATTTATAAGATCACGATTAAGGAAGATAATGGTTTATCATGCAATAAATAAATAAAGATAAAGAAGACTTATATAAAACATTATATCAGAGACACGATAGTATATTTTTTAAAAGATTATATACCCTATGGAAGTTCAGGCCATAAAAGGATTTGTGTATATATCTGAACAATTTGAAGGAAGGTGAGAGGAATAGGGAAAAAAATATCGAATTCATTAGAAGGACTTCATGTGGAAATTATCTATAGAAAATAAATTGTACAAAAAAAAACAAAAAAAAAACAGGATTACCTTAAGGCACGATTTTGCAATAAGAATTACCATTTATATATTTGTTTAAGGAAGCTAGGAGTAAAATGAGAGGGATTAAAAAAAACGAATTTGCTAAATTCAAACAATTCTTGATTTGTAAATGCTTGAATAAGAAGGACATGAGTAGGTGTTTGTCAAGATTCCTGCGATACAACGTCGCAATTTAGACGAAGGTAAAGGAAGCATTGTGATCATTCTGAAGAACGAATTTTATTTTGTTTTCATATGCCATTTCTTATTAGAAATGCTTTTCAGTCTTCAATTAAAATTTTTGGTCTGTCGATCCATCAATATTTTTTGCGATTTCGACTTGTACCATTTTGATCAAATATGGGTGATTTGTCAAAGCCCACAGATTCAACATTAGTGCGAGCTCTCATCTTTTATTCAAAGGATTTAATTTAGAAACTGGCGTTTCGTAGGACTACACATGACAGATATTGTAAATATGTTGTATTCATTACGCAGCTATAATTAAATAACTCAAACAATACTCATTAAAATAATATTTGACAGTGGTTATCGTTCTAAGTTTTAAATTAACAACATACCGACTTACAACTATACGATTTACTATCACCCATCCTGTAGAACATTTTAATTTTTTAATAAATGAGTAAATAAATAAATAAGTAATAAATTATAAATAGTTTAAGTGTAAAACTTTAAGTAATACATAGCCTTTATCTGCGATTTACAGAGAATTTCATTCATAATGATGCAATGAATGATAAATAATGTAATCCTGATTAGTTTTTATAATGGGTTAGGAAACGAAACTATTTAGGCTTTTCATTTAATGGCTTTGCGAGGAAACACAGCCAATGATTCTTGCGTGATCCCCACACGGAGCATGAGGTGAAGGCTAGTTCATTATAATTATGGCAGATATAATCAAGACCAAAGAAACAAAAATCCCTTTGAAGCTAAACTACATTAGACTGTTCGTCGCCGTATAGCTGAATCGGCTATAAATCGGCTAGGTGTAGGTGTAGGATAAAAATATTTAGAATTATATTGTTATATACTTGACCAAATTCATCCAGATTGACAGACGACCTATCACTGATAACGTAACCTATTAAAACTTTGCAATCAGAGTCATCTATTTATAGTAGTATTAATGTGGTGATATAATATTAATATCTCTCACCTCTGATATCATAACAAAAAGAAATTGAACTTGGAAAACGATTTTAAGAAATAATAAAAGATATACTTTTTTGAGAAAACAAAGCACAAAAGTAATCGCTAATAAAGATGAAGTTAAAAAGTTCTTAAGGACGAAGGATACTTGACTTATAGGAAGAGGAAGTTGAAAGTTATATTTCTCCTTCAGAAATAAGAAATGTTTCAAGTGTATCAATGAGTGTGTACGGGTATATTAGATGAACGAAGTGACGCCTAACCTCTTGGTTGGGATTAACCTTGGAAGAATTAAAGAATTTTCTGCTCCTTGCATTAAATTATTTTCGCCGGGGTACGGAAGTGGGTCAGATTTTGATTGAAGCGCTACTTCTTAAAAAAAACTGGCTCGAGACTAGCTCCCCCCCCCCCCCCCCCCCATTATTTATCCTACAGTAAATAAATGTGGTAAGCCTGTTACTTTACCTCGTGAACGTGTATACTTTAAAATTGTAATTATAAAAGAAACATTTAAACAAAATTAGTTTAAGCTAATTCGTGAGATTGTTGAATACGTAGATCATGAAAGAGGGTGTAGTTCAAAAACAAAACAACGTCTTCACATGAACCATTGGAGAAAAACATTGTCGATGGTATGCGTAAAGTTGTTGATATAAAAAATCAGAAAGCTTGTTTTAGCAATAATTAGACTTCTTGCGTTTGAATCTAAGGTGGCTTTACACAGACGACAAAAGACAAGCAACAAGAGATAGGAGATACAATCTTTCTTACTGGGGAAGTCATGAGTCCGTTTCACTTTGGTGTGAAAACAATAATAGTTTTTAATAATGATGTATTGGATCGATTCAGTGAAGAGATATATCTCCTCTCCCTCTCGCCTCTATATATATCTTGTCGTCTGGTTCTGTCTCCTCGGTACGAAAGCCGCCTTAAAGTCAGTAATAAATATTATTAACAAGGTTTAATGTTTCTGAGTTCAGCACATTAACAATTACGAACGCTGATGGCTCCAACTATTGAACTAAGGTGGAATGATATTCACCTGTCCTAAAAAAATCAGAAATTCAAATCATAAGCGAAATAATAATATCCACTATATCAAGTGGGCTGAAAATTTCAAGCAGAAATAACTTCGTATATAATTAATCAGGGTATGAACAACTAAGGTGGGCGAACGGTGGTGAAGTGGTGAACTGGTCTGTATTTAATTATTATTCATTGCTATTGTGTTTTTTTATTTAGACAATAAATTTATTAATCTTATTTGATTACAAAAATAGTGTTCCCTTTCATCTGATATAACTCTATTGATTTTATTTTTTCCCCTTAAATTATGTTGGTAATTATATTTTTTAAAGTAGAATTTATTGCTAAATAGTTTACCTTATGTCTAGTGTAACATGTCTAAAACCTACAATATGTTGCAAGATGATAGTAGTATACTCGTAGTAAGTAAGTAATTAATCAAATGTAAATGTAAGAAATATTAGTAATTATAAGTAGAGTGGTATTATAATACGTAAAAGTAATTTTGGAAAAGCAGTAATGAATAAGTAAGTAAGTATTAGTGAGTTGGTGAGTAAGTATTAGTAAGTGAAAGTATTAGTAAAGTAATACTGGTTAATAAGCAAAAGTATTTGTAAGTAAGGAAGAATTAATTTTACTAAAACATAATTATTTTGCACTACACTTAAAATATTTATAATGGAATATAACGGTTACTCTTTGTTTAGAACTGTTTGATGTTGGTCCAAGACCTACAGAGCTATGGGCCCTAGTCAATGTTGCAAACTGCCCAGAAAATTTCCTTCTTGGAATGTCTTTTCCAACTCTTTAAAGAGCCTTCGGCAAATTTTAATTTATCTTTTCTCAGTGCACGTTCTACTAGCATTGTTCTTAATGTAAGTTTTTTAAACTACATGTGTTCATAACATTCTAAAGTCCCTCATATCCCTATCGCTCTACCTAACTGCTATCAGAAAACAGTTTGTTTTTTTAAGAGGTGAATATTTTTTTATGGGGTCCAACCCCACTAAACCTACCTAGCTATAACAATATGCATTTAAAAGATCGAGGATTTCAAGGACTTTTCTTTCAAAATTAGTGTCAACTCAATTATACTCTGAATTGTAAGAAACGTAAGTTGATGTGTATATTTAATTAGTTTAGGATTTGAAGGTTTGAGCTGTAGCAACCACACCTATATTTTCAAGGAGTTCCAAGAGCAAACAATTTAACGGAATCAGTTCATACCTTCCTACTTCCTATTCCTACAACGTTATAATCAATTACAATTCAATTCCATTAATTTTATTTATTTTATAATTAATCGTTTTCGTTTATAATTTCTCTTATACGCATTATGCAAGAGCGCAGTATTGCGATGGCGTGAAAATTCGATTTTGATGTTTTTACACGTTATAAGGCCAACTAAGTCCAAAGAAGATAGTTTTTAAAAAATGTCTGTCTGTTGACTGTAATCTAAAGTCTATCGATTGTGCAGAGGCGTGGAGCCTAAACTACTTAGCATGTTAAGCCAATTAGTGTGGCACATAGCTTCCTCGCGTTCTTAAACGATGTTATGCTTTTCCAAACCATTTTGTATAATTAATTTATTTTGCTTCCGAGCTTACCGAAAGTAGCTGAAGCTATGTGATCGTTCTGTAGAACGAAACATTTGTATGTCATATTTCAAAAATTACTTGGTAGAAATCCGTTTAGACATCAAGGAACGATTAATACGTCTCAATATTGCCTGTTGTTCAATTTTTTGAGAAACCACAATTCGTAAAACTACTCGCCCAATTTTAATGAAATTTTGATCGTAGGTCACAATTACCTCACCACTGCTGGTCCCATATTAGTTTCAAACATCAATTACTATAATAGATTTACTATAATTGTATATCACTTTATAAACCAATTTTTTTTCTTCCATATACACACAAACATACATTTATTTACACCAATATTTTAAAAGTACTCATCTGATTTTTCTGAAATTGATTGGTTTGTGAAATGTAGCCCACAGATGGTCCCATAATGATTTCACCGTCTTATATTATGTATTTTATACATTTACAACCTATTTCTCCCCTTTTTACAATGTATCAAAATTGTTTTGTATTTTACACGAATAAAAGTATCACTTTACCACTATTTAATGTGAGCATGCAGTTCTAATTAATCTGGAGCTATCTATACGGGCTACTTTCGACATACCATCAGATGTGTACTTTTGAAGATATCTTCTGTTTCAAACATCCAGAAAGCTCGGAAGCAAAACGGGGGAAATTTAATAATGTTGAAAATACCATACATTTAACATTGCGTACGCGATAGGACGCGAGGAAGCTGTGTGCTACACAAATTAGCAAACTATTTTATATGAATAGAATAAAAGTATCAATTTAGCGAATTTTAAAGAGCGCAGTCGGTTGAAATTAATTCTGGGATTGTCTGCGAATTTTGGGTCTGGGAATTTTAAAGATATAGATGTAAATAAATGTATGTTTGTGTGCATGTGGAAGAGAACCTAATGAAGACAGAAGGTTGAAACTTTTATGGTACCAAGAGGCCAATACGAGGCCAAAACGAAATGTTAAGCAAGTTAATGCTAAACAATCATACTCTAACTTTAACACTCATGTTGAAACTTTTATGGTAACAAGAGGCCAATACGAGGCCAAAACGAAATGTTAAGCAAGTTAATGCTAAACAATCATACTCTAACTTTAACTCTCATGTTGAAACTTTTAAAAAATGTTTAATAATAAATTAATTAAATTAGTAGATAGTTCCTTGTAGTATAAATTCTTGATTAGTTGGGTCTTTTAAGGAAAATTCAAACGCCTCACATATGCGATATTTCGATCCCTCCTTGTCAATCATCGTTGATCATTCATCACTCATTGTTGATCATTCTCAAGCTAAAATCATAGTTTATTTCAAAATTACACTTTACCAAATATAATTAGTGTACAATGCAAAATGACTATTCAATTTTAAGTATTAACAATGGTAAATTGCATCCTTACTAACCTGACTGACTAGCTGATTACATTGTCAAGAAATTATTCTTTTTCTTCTTGGGCTACAGGAATGCTTATTAAAAAACGACTAAATCAAAAAAAAATTTAAAGCAATGTTTTACTTAGTCAAAACCAGACTATATTAAAATGATCTATTGTTTTTATTTCACGGGAAGTGTTGGTCGGATTCCATCTCCTCTTTTGCTATTACTCATGATTGATACCATTTCAATATCAAGAGATAGTGTTGTGTAATAATAATAATTTTTGGTTCGTGAGAACTAGAAGACTTACTCGTACGTGTTGTATAGTGTAGATTCTATAGATGGGACTTAGACGGTCACAGAACAGACAGACAGACAAGTACTTGTTTGTCTATCTGTATAAGTAAAGAGAGTACATTAAACTGTTTATATATTAATTACTCAACAACCGTTGTCCTGGCTGCAATAGACAATAAGGATTCCGAATCATATCACGATTCAATACTAAACTGATTGAGGCCAAACATGGTTCGTCCTCTAGGATCGATTATGTCTCCTAAAATGGTAACCATCATATCACGATTTTTAACTATATGTACAATCAGTAAGATTCCCTGCAAAAATATAAATATAATAGTAGCATTGAAAATAAGAACTTAACTTCGAAGATATGATAGTAGCTTTAGAGGAACTTAAGCACCTTTGAAGAGATGAAAATGGGTTTAAATATTACTTAACTTTGAAGATATGGGAGATGCTTTGAAGTTAATTGTAGTTAGAAAAACAAAAGTAAAAAAATCATATTGTCATTGCGAAAATCATTATATGTATAATGATGATTATGGTAATCCCCATTATGCAGCTTCGTTTCCCATGGATATTTGTATTGTTAATCTTTGTACACAATTATTGCGGATACTAGATTTTTCCCCCGAAATAGTAACTTATATATAAGATTTTAGAAGTATTGAAATTAATATTTATAAATTGAAAAAAAAAAAATCTTCAGAATATAAACCTTTATCAGACTTAGGACGTGATAGCTTTTCGCAGTAAAATATTTAGTTCCTAATATTGTATTTATTTATTTTTTTCATCCTGATTAAAATACTAAAAAGAAATATATTTTATATAAAATAAATTAAAAAGAATATTACTTTTCTTTTTTTTTTTTTTTTTAATACACTAAAATATATTTTAATATTTAATTCCTGAGATAATGGATTTTGTTATAAATTATTATTAAAACCACAAAATAACATAAGTTTTAATAAGTTATTGCGTCACAAAAAAATAACCTTTTTTATTTAATCTCGGCATAAAATAAGCAAGACTGATTTTTTGTAATTTAAGCAAAATAAAAAATAAAATCAGGTCCTACAAAGTTAATTTAAAAAAAGTCATGTTGTTCAGTACATATTTAGTTCACAACGTTGCAACTTGTGATGTAATGTGTGACGCGTCATGCAGCCATCTTGACTATTACTGAGACCACCCACCGTCAACTAACTGTTGTTGATGTTTTAATAACCTATAAAAAGCAACTTTAGTCTTTTAAGATTTCAGATATTATTAAAGTTTTTTTGTGTAATATCTTCTCCGTTATTACTAAAAAATAAATAATAATAATTTAATGTAACCGTGTAAAATGTAGTTGACGTATTGAGGACATAAGAAATTTGTATTTACCAATTTTTTTTTACATTTTAAACATTGTTTTAATACCTGTTTAAAAATTTGTGATTTTATTTGCATTATAGAATCCTAAGTACTCCTCAAAGCGACAATAAAGCCAAAGATTATGTTGGCTCGGCCATGTCTCTATGATACCTCCCAAAAGATTATCTCGAATAGTAATAAATACAGCTATGAGATAAAAGGGCTTGGAGACGGCAAAGAATTGCGTAGACTCCACGTAAAAAGGAGTTTGACAAAACACAATAAATATTCTAAGGAATTATTGTACTGAAAGAGGGCCGGATGAATTAAAGTAACTAAATAAAGATCTAAAAAAAATTACCGTAAAATATGAATACCGTGAATCTAGATCTTATTTAAGTCGATATTTTTTCCTCATAGATAAAACACGAAACAAAAACAGTGAGTAACAATAATGATTTCATTCCGATAACAAAATGAAATAAAGTAGAAATGTGAAGGTTGTAAAAAATGATGAGAACACAATAAATAACGCAATAAATCAATTGAAATAAATAAATTATATCGAAAATAAAATGAGAGAAATCAATAAAAATTAGTTAACATTCAAAAAAAGGTTATTTAAAGGTTATATTAGGATCTTCACGTTATGGGTAAGGTTATGTTTTTATATAACCTTGATCTTGTTTTAAAAATATTCATTACATGGATTCACGTAAGAAAAACTTATGATTACGTTTAATTGACGTTGTAAAAAAAGTGATTCCGTTTTTCTTAAATTTCTGTAATTTTGATACCTTGGTCCCAAGCCTTTCAGTTAGCCTTTAAGTTTCTATGTCTTTATTATTTAAATATTGTCAGAGGTTACAAATTACAAACTTTCTATCTACTGTTTCAAAGCGTTATTAAATTTGTGGTTTCTTAATGAAAGAATGGGATATAATTTTGCGATTATCGGTTTGAACGGATTATTTGGCTTTATTTTTACAATCTCCAAAAATATTTTATCTCTCTAGTGATGTTTCCAGTTGGTTCTAAAAAATTATTCAGCAAACTTTGTTTAGTGGAAAAATCTTATTGGACGAAAATGACTGTCATGTTAGCTTTTGAGCATTAGTACTCAACGCTCTCTACTTTAGCTCAAATTTTAATTAGTTCAGTTGCAAGTCAGTTCCCATGACACTCGGTTTACGGTGTCCTTTTGTCTCACCTGCGTACTGACACAGGAATTAGTGATAGACACAAGAATCAGTAACCTTTTCCGGGTTCAGTGATATCAGTAAAGCTTCTTCTTCAAGTTTTTAAAAGCAGTAGGGTTGTTATTACTGTAACAATCATTGAATATGCAGTGCTAGCATCAACTCTTCAACTGTTGCATCACTGAGTTTATTGATGTTATTAGTAATTTAATTATTATTTTTCTTTTTAATAATATATTTGAACACCGCACAAAACATTTGAGTCCCGCACAATGGGAAATTAACTGGCTCTGAAGGAAGTAGATAGGAATAAACTTTTAAAAATAAAATTTAGAAAACTTGAATTCGATAATTTTGTTTTTGACAATATCTTTTTGAGGAATTGACAGTCCTCCGAAAACCTTAATTAAAATACTCGTGCCTACTTGTTTACAATAAGTATATGTGTAAAATAAGTTCACATAGGAATTATAAATACGCATACTTCGATAACTTTGTTATAAAATAACTTCTTTACAACGAAAAGTTAACATTTGATTCCTTTAAATAACAAGAGTATAAAAGGTGTTTTTTTGCATTTCATTAATTATTTGGTGGACATAAAAAACTGTGCACCATTAATTTCTACAATGTCATCAATCTATGAGTTTTATTCAGTATAAAACATCTACAAGTTGATTAGGTATAACCATTTAAGATAGGATACTCTTAGTTTATAATTTATAATCTTATTTATAAAACATTTTAATTTGTTTTTAGAGAAATATTAGCAACTAATTTACTTGAAGAGAGTAAAGTTATATATAATGAATTAGGAAGTGAATTTGTTCACAACTTTTTATTACGTAAAATATTTCAGCTAATTTTAAGTTTTTCAAATTAGACATTGTTTGAGAAGTATATATAAAAAGACGTTTTATTTCGTAAAGAAAATAAAATCACGTCTAAGGCAACATTTTAAGTATCCTTTTGAAATCTTTACATGCTAAAATAACCTTCGTAAAATCATTTAACTATTTTCTCTTTCTCTCATCTTCAGTGTCGTGATGTAATTTTTTGCTTTAAACTGAAAATGCTTACAAAAGAAAAAGAAGTTGTCGATACGAAACGTGAATAACAAAGGACACAAGAATCAGTGACCTTTTCCGGGTTCAATGTTATCAGTAAATCTTCTTGTTCTTCTTAACTAGGTTGTTAAATAGCAGTAAGGTTAAGTAGTTACTATCACGACCGTTGAAAATGCAGCGCTAGCATCTATCCCTCTATTGTTACATCACTGCATTTATTGCTGTTGTTAGTAATTTAATAACCATTTTCTTGTTTATAGTATGTATAAATTATACATTATTAATCAATTTTCATCGTAATATATTATTATAAAATAAATATACAACTATTATTATTATTTTTTTTAAACGTAGTTTACTCAAATATTTAGACGTTAAAGTAATGAGATTAAAATTTACTTATTATAAGTTTAATAAGTACTTAAATACTTAATAGACATAAATAATATAAGTATTTTTTAAATTATATATATATATATATATATATATATATATATATATATATATATATATATATATATATATATATATATATATATATATATATATATATATATGTATATATATATATATATTGATTGCTTCGTTTGAATGCAACTGATAGAGGTAACATAAACTAATACAAATATATATATATATATATATATATATATATATATATATATATATATATATATATATATATATATATATAAAGAGAGTGAAAGTATTGCGATAGCGAGGAAATTCGACTTTGACGGATTTTTTCGATTTTAAGTTCCCTTGAGTCCAAAAAAGTGTTTTTTAAAGTATGTCTGTCGTCTATACTAGTCTATAGTCTGTAGTCTGTGCGGTGCAGATGAGTGTAGCCTAAACTACTGTGCCGATATCGATTAAATTTGGTATACATGTTCAGGCTAATGGAAAACACAAGATCAAGTAATTGTTTACTTTTATGTGAGAAAGTTTAGCACGAGTTGTATCTGACAGAATTTTTTGTCCAAGAATTGATATTGACTTTATTTGCGCACTTATTCTACATTTGTAAAATAATTTGAACTAATTTGTTTCTTTTTAAAGAAAATAATAATGTAATTTTGACTGGGGTAAGACTAAAGCAATGTTCGCACGTAAAGTGACTCTTTAAACAGGTTTATTCATGAACACTTTAAGCTTTTCGCATCAAACTTAATTGGGTCAATAATACCTGTGGGAAGATGAAACCAGTAGACAATTAAAGTTCACTCACCTGTAACAGAAAAAAAAAAAAAAATTATTATTTAAATACTACTATATATCTATACATAATATATGCAATTTTATATATATATACATATATATATGTATATATATATATATATATATATATATATATATATATATATATATATATATATATATATATATATATATATATATATATATATATATATATATATATATATATACATACTTTTGTAACGCTAAAATTAGATTTAATTTGATAATTTATGGTCAGATTTGCCTCACTGTACTTTTCACCCAGCCTTTTCTTACTTATGGATAATTGAAATTCCTCTTCCTCAACCGAGAATATGGGAATTTTCCTGAAACCAAGGTCTAAACACTGACATATCTGGTGACTGTTCGAATCCCAGATAGGCGAGATAAGTTTCACACTGATGTACCTACTACACCGAGTATATGTGTAATCCCGTCTCCTATAATTATAACAACCTAAAGTTCTATTGCTAAGGTCTTAAGAAACGCAACAATTGGTCCGACCAACTCGTTAAAAACTATCATACGCCGGCCATACACGTTGCGGTAAACCTAGCAGACCGGGCCGGATTTATCTTTATTCTATAAAGGGCCTATAGGGCCTTAAAATTATGGCATCTTCTATAGCCAAGTTATATTTTATTTTTTGCCAGCTGATTTATATACATATTATAAAATTTTATGTATATAAAATTAAAAGAAAACAATACGGGGACTAAACAGTGAATTATAGGTAGGTATGTATATATACTTTTTTTTTAATTTTTATAATTATTATTGTTACTCTTATATTATTATGTCATGCGTCTTTTGTGTTGTTTGAAGTAACGCTTCCAGTCAACATCAAGCTACAATTTTGTATATAAGTTAATCTTTTGGTGCCTTAAGAATATGTGGTCGGCTAAGTTCGTCTGTGCTGTGGGACAAAGGTTGGCAATAGGCATTTGAAAAAAAAAAAACGGTGGAGACCTGCCATGTCCCGCCCATTTTGGTGGACAATGTGATTCTCATGATACTGAGTAACCATTAGTTAGTAGACCAAAAATAATAAAGAGCGGAATGCTTGTGTTGACATCACAACTTGATTTACTATAAGCTGTAATGATCATGGGTATGAAAAAGAACCATTTTTGCTAGACTAACTATAAGATTTTGTGTAACCATTTATATGCTGATCTCTTTGTATATCCCTCCCAGCCTCTCTGATAAATGAATATGACATCACCACCATTTTAATTCCATTCTTGTAAATAAAATATAATTTTTATTCATAATATGTAACGGTAAACAGTTAATACACAAAAAACGCGACATAAACACAAAAAATCAAATTAAAATTGAAACAAAATAAAATAAAATTAACATATTTTCTTGTAAAGCTGAATTAGTGTAGATCAGTTCTTGTTTTTATTGTTGATGTTCTGATCATTTTACTGCTCTTAAGGTATAAAGGTTAAAGTTGAAGGTTATAATACTTAAGTATTAGCTCTCTAATTAGTCATAGATTTTTATCAATATTAAATAAATGACTAATGACTAAACAATGGCTTAAGATTAATGATTCAATCCGATTATATTATTTAATCATGCTTGCCAACTTTCTTGTATATATGTGTGCGAAGCAGTGTGTAATGTTTTAATGATTTTTTTTAAATAGGTAATAAAATATGTCTTGAAAGAAATATGTCCTCAAAGAATTGTAGGAGGACATGTCCATAACTGGAAATATGTCAAAAGTTTAAGTTAATTTATTAATTATTTTTGGTAACTTAAAGACCTTAGTACATATATTATGTAATTGATTTCACTTTAGTGCAATCAATTATAATTAACGAGCCGTTAAGCCTGTGGCAACGGGCTTAATTTTATAATTAGAAAAAAGAGTAGATTATTTAAATTAATTTAGATAAGTTATTATATCTATTTGAAGACCAGCTAAACAAAACAAACATTTATGTTTAATGGAATAAATGTGGTTGCCTTAGCTTAGTAATAACAAATCATTTCGAGGTGAGACGTTACCGTCGGGACTATTCGATTATATAAATAAAATATAGTTAACCTAAGTATACACAGTAGTATAATGGTAATTTATTTTAACCATCTGTATAGTATCGCAAATTAAGGTAAATATTAAATATCTCTATTGACGATGATAAAAGACGCGTTATTCCACCAGGATAGCTGAAAGTTAATCTGTGGCTGGTAGCGAATTACCTAGAAAGGAATAAATAATTAGAAACCCAGAGAGCGATAAAAGAATCTAGAAAGGACCAAGGACAAAATGGAGAGACGATTTGTAGAAGAAGAAAGGGAAGCTATTAAAAAATTGGCATTGGATAGGAAAGATCGGAGGCCACCCAGAAAACTGAGCCTAGTCCTGAATAATTTAATAAAAAAAAGTCTGCCAAATAGCGTTGCACATAGCTTCCTCGAGTCCTATTATTTGACGAATGGCTACAAGATTATAAAATAAAGTATACTGAGCTACATAAGTCAACAATAGAGCTAAAACATTAGGATAGACGCAGGCCTGATAGGGCACACAAAACAGTAGCATTTATATAGGGTTATCTGTCGGTTAACTTTGACATAACATTAGAATTTGATCAAAATCGGATAAATATTTTTTTTAAATTTGAGCATTTACCTAAAATCAAACACGAGATCAAAAGTATTCCCTGATAACTGAAACGTAATTTGTTTAGGGTAATATTTTGAATTTGAAGACATAAAAAAAGGTTCTTCAGAATGATCATGCTTTCATACCTTGGAGTAAGCTTCAAAGCAAAACATATCTTGAAATTTAGTTTGTTACATAATGTAAAAGCGATTGTACATAAAGAGTTATTATAATCACGACTATAATTGTATAGGAACAAAACAATTTAATCAAGGAATGCAGTATGAAAGGAAATAAAAATATAAGGTGGAGTCAACCTACGTGTATAAATTTATTATATCACCTTTAACTCATTTCAACTTTTTCAATGTCTTATGTCCTACACTAAAGTATATTGATAATATAAAAAATGTAGTGTTAAATGTAAAAAAGTTAAAATTTATGACTTGATATTCAAATTTTTCTGGGTTGTGGTTCGATTCCCATCGGTAGGATCTATTTTAAGTCTTTCTCAAATTTTCTCTTTAATATCATCATTGTGATCTGTTTTATAATTATTAAAAAATGTAAGAATTTGTATATGTTAAAATTTGTTTGTAATTTTTAACATTAAGCGCTTCATAGTTTTTTTTTTATAAAACGTCAAGGAGATATTTGATTGCGTTTATTGCAACTGATGGATTTTTTAACGAAATGTAGCGTTCAATATCAGTACAGTGCTGCTCCTTATGGAGGGAGTGGAAAGCTGGTTCGAAACAGAACGTTTTCAGGATATGTGTGTGTGTATTTTAGAGTTGCGCAAAAAAAGAAACGTTGCGCTTGAGAGCTAAGCGAAGAAAAAAAAGAAACTCTAAAGGAGAGAAGTCGCTTAGAACACGCAGTGCACCGAGGTAACGTAGTAGGGGAGACGTTATAGTGTCGAAACTGTCTGAACCACGCCCAACTACCTCATACACTACGAACCTACTTGTTTATTACTATCAAGCTATATACAGTAAGGAGTCTTGTCTCTTGACGGTATAGCTCTTTCTTTGAGAGGCAAGCCCCCAGGACACATGACTCGAGGCGTTTCAACTGTTCTGGGTGGTCGCCAGCCACCTTCTAGAACCGCTCTGTATACTATTAGATAGTCAATTTGTTTCCGGACCTGCATCTTTTTTGTTTACACTTCCTATGTCACAGTGATTGGCCACCGATATAATTTCTTGCTCTTACTCAAATTATTTTACCTTGGGATGTTGTTGTTTTTTTTATCAACCACACAAATTAAAATAACTTACGAAAGAGTCATATATGAAAGCCAGTTTAAAGGAATAGTCATCATAGTAAATTAGTTACCGATATTATACCTCGCTCTGATTCAAAATAATTTTAATTTGTTGTAATTGTGCTATCTAATTTACTGAAGGTAACGAAAGCATTGTGATCATTCTGACGAATTAAATTTCTCTGAATTCAAAACTCTCTGGACAGAAATCCATTTCAGACATCAGAAAACATTTTTGCTTTCATGGTTTGTCTATCAGTCTGTCATGTTGGCAAGCCACCATATTTTTTAAAATACTCTAGTAATAGTAACTCACACATAGCCTTGAATTGATTTCAATTGTCTAATCAAATTTGTTATCTTTTTAAAAATGAGTTCAACCCAATCCCATAATATCTAATTTAATTAATTTATTATAAAACATAAAACAGTGTTGAAAAGCAGAGCCAGCAACAACATATTTATTTTCATCAAAATCTGGCAAACTAGATTTTTTTTCCGGAAAAAATAACTTACAAGGTTAAATTCGTATTTAAATGGACGCCATTTTATAATTATTATTTAATCAAAATTGTCGGAACCGTTTTGGATTTTTTTTCAGGTTTTATTTTTAGATTGTTTTTAGAGCAGCTCCAAATTTAGACCTAAAAATATTTTTTGATTTTTCTTCAGGATTGATTATTCTAAACTTTTATGCCAAATTTAATCCAAATCAGGTTAGGCTCCACGCGTCTGCATTGACGAGATATAAAATTAAAAAAAATAATGGACTCAAGAGACCTTAAAATTTACTTCTATCAAAGTCGAATTTTAGCAACATAAGTAACTTATCCTATTAAAATGATATTTAATTTAATTATTTTTAGTCAAAATCGTAGAGACTGTTTTTGGAAATTACATTATTATTTTCGAAGCCTTTCAATCACACTAATTTCAATGTGTATTATTTTTGCATCTTGCATTTGTTTAGTTCTTTTATGTTAATAGTTATTTTTATATTAATTCACTTTAGTTATTGCATATTTTAGTTTATTTCCTTAGTTATGGAAAAATTTTATTTTTATATTTCATGAGGAATGGTAATTAAAGTATAGAATTATTACTATTCAAAGAATTAAAAGTAGCCTTAATAAAATTCTACTGAATACGGACTTAATTTTTTTTATAGGAGAAAGTATACAATTGGTCTTAGTTTAATAATTCGCTTTTTTTCTCAGCTGTTTCTATTTAAAAATGTTTTTTTTATTTTTCTCCTCATGACTTAACTTTCTATTGAATTAATATTTCCTCATGAACATCCTGTTTTCACGCACTTACTAATTTATTCTAGTTAAAGGAAATGAAAAATAGATACATTTAATTAAAGTTATAAAATAATAAAAACGATTACAATGTAACAATTTAATGATGTCAGTGAACTAACATTAGTTCGCTTAGACCGATGAAAGACTAACAATGTTTCTCTGATGTCTGAAACAGATTTCAGTCTGGGAATTTTTGACTTCGAAGTCAAACAAATGTCATTCAGAATGATGATATGCTTCCGTTACTTTCAGCAAGTGGGAAGCAAAATTTAAAGAAAAAAAGGTATTTCAATTATTTTCTAGAAAGTTTAATAAGTAGTGAATATAAGAAAACATTTTAAAAAGGTTAAACCCTTTTATAACACGTTATAATATTACTAAATGAAAAGGGCAACATTCAACGTTAAATTATTTTTTAAAAACAGTAATAAATAATCTCATTTAAGTAAGTCGTAATCATTTTGATTTTGAACTTTAATGTAAACTTAAGTTATATTTAAAAAATTGCTATATTATTCAGTCATACTTAATTTCACGCTTTAAATGCTTGAATAAATCTCAAAATCACGTTAGAAAATTAAACTTTGAAAGAGAAATATAAACGCGATACTTTAAACCAAATGCTATCATTACTGCCCATATGATTTTTTTTTAATCTAAATATCCGGCCCAAAGGGCCAATATTTTTCTTTCTCATATACGTAGTATAGGTAGAAAGAAAGTATAATGATAGCACGAAAATTTCAATGTTTAGACATTATGGATTTTTACATTTTCAGATCCCTTGAGTTAAAAAAAATGTTTTTTTCAAAATGCCGGTCTGCCGCCTATAGTCTGTACAGACGCTTCTGCACCGATTTCGATGACGTCTGGTATACAAGATCAAAAAAATCCTACCCCGAAGGAAAATTATGAAATACATTTTAGCTCCTAACTTTGGGGGGTGCTGCCACCTAACAAAGTATTTATCTTCAACTGTTGCAAAATGTTGATTAAAACATTTTTAAAAAAATGACTCCCTTTAAATACGAATTTAACTATACAAGTCGATTTTTCTTGTTAAAAATCTAGTTTGCGAGAAATAAATCTGATTTAGCTAAAACATCGAAACCCCAATGTAAACTATCACCTGTAGTATACCTCTTTAATATGTTTAGTAAATAATTAATTTCGGGTGTAGGTATAAGTTGTCAAACCCCTTCATAAAACAATTAATTAATTAGATATTATAGGGTATATAAATTAAAACTCAATATGATATGAAATGGTTTTTTTTTTTCTATAATGATTCTTCTTATGCTAATGAAAAGAAACAAAAATAAAATTAATCGAAGTTTATTTAAGGCGAATAGTGTTATTGCGATGGAAAATTGAACATTTAAAAGTCATAGGTTAAATATTTAATTAAATAATCGTGCCGTTTATATATATATATATATATATATATATATATATATATATATATATATATATATATATATATATATATATATATATATATATATATGTATGTGTGTGTGTGTGTGTGTGTGTGTGTGTGTGTGTGTGTGTGTGTGTGTGTTTGTGTTAAGTTAAAGAAATAACATATAACACTTACTTACTTAAAAGCAGAGCTATTGCACGATATATATATATACATATACACCTAAAGCTTGTTAAATTTATCATTTTATATTTGTATTCTTATTCTATTCATTCTATAATACACAAAAATAATACATAACATAATGCAAGAAGAAGATCCAATATGGAAACGAGGTGTTCAAGTTTTTCGGTTTTTTGTTATTTTTTTTTTCCTTGTAAAATGTCAAGGACTCATACAAATTCCTTAAAGTCAAGCAAGAAAATACGAAAAATAAATTTTTAAATGCTTAAAATAATAAATGTATAGGAAAACAAAAAGAAAAAAAAACAAGTTACAACAAACAAGAAAAAGTGAACGAAATATGAAAAATGAACTTATAATGATATGTTCTAGGTAAACAAAATAAATCTCTTCCTAGATGCTTTATTATATATATACTATATATACATATATATATATATATATATATATATATATATATATATATATATATATATATATATATATATATATATATATACACCTTGAGAAGGGTAATCTATTTACATTTATTACCCAGGATGAGTTAACTTAAGGATCAAGTTACGCAAGTTTCCTTTACAAAAAAGAAAATAATCTTGAACCATAATTTTGTAATTTGCATTCATAATGAGTAAAAGAAGATATCCTTTCGATGGCTCTTGAATCGTTTATTTCTTTTTTTTAATAAAGAAGGTTAGTATTACGTTCTATATAAAGGTATATTTTTAAATTTTACTACTTGTTTATCGGTATCCTATTTATTTTGATGTTATATTTACATTTTTTAATTTAAGGTTAAGGTGCTGAAACTGCTTACTTACTTTAGACTTTTTATAAACTAGTTTTTTTAATGGAATTTAAATAAGCTTGACATCGTTTTTTTTAACAACATCAGTTGTAACAAATTATTTCTTATAACACCAGAAATATTTTTCCCCTTTATTCATGGTCTACTGGAAACGACATAGGTTATAACAACGATAGGATATAGCGACGTAATTATCTTTCCCGCTTAAAGATAAGTCGCTTTATAAGCGATTTCCAGAGCATCAAATATTTGTTTTTTAATGAATTTATTTATGCTCGAGGTCAAATTCATGACAAAGTTATGAAAATATAAACAGAATAAGTACATATATTTTTACTTTATTAACACAAATTTACTCGAAGCAAGTTAACAGTTAGTTAAGTCACATAATTAAGGATTCAAATTAAATAGATTATCGACGTAAATAAGTTTTTTTTATCTTCAAATGATCTTAAAGCTTACATAAAGTCATCAATAGCGCCGGTGTGACTTATGCCAATGTAAATATTATCTATTATTTCTTCAAGCGTTTTCAAAATTATAAATACAAGAAACTTTTGTTGTTATAATCAATTATCTGTTGTCTTAGCTAATGTTTGAAATTATGACGCTTTAGCACATATCATTATTGCTGTTAATTATTAAATCATTATTGCTAAATAGCAAGTACATTATTATTGTTAAAAACAAGTATATATCGTTATTACCTAATAACAAGTACATAATTTTAGCTAACCAGCGCATCATTATTTCTAACAAGTACATCGTTATTACCTAATCATTTTTGCTGTAAGTGCATCATTATTGCTAATAACGAGTACATAATTTTTAATAACGAGAAATACATTACTATTGTTAATAACAAGTAAATCGTTATTACCTAATAACAAGTACATACATTTTGCTAGCAAGTGTATCATTATTGCTAGTAAAGAGTACTTCATTTTTGCAAATAAGAAATACATCATTATTACTATATAACATACATCATTATTGCTATCAAGCCCATCATTATTGCTAAAAACCAAGTATATCGTTGCTACCTAATAATTTTGTAATTTTTAATAATAATAATAGAAAAGACAACTTATAATATGAAAGTGGTGTAGTTCAATAACCAAACGACGTCTTCACACAAAAATTTTAATTGGAACCATTGACCGGTTTCGGCTGTTCTAAAGCAGCCTTCTTCAGATAAACTTGAGGTTACTGGATTGACTTCAAGAGTACAAGTGTGCTTTAGAACAGCCGAAACCGGTCAATTGTTCCTATTACAATTTTTGTGTGAAGACGTTGTTTGGTTATTGAACTACACCTCTTTCATGATGAGTCGCTATCACACATTGGAGAAAAACACAGTCGAGGAACTTATAATACGTAAAATATCAAGGAATTTAAAAATAATTTAATTGAAAAATCCATCAATCGTAAGGCTTTACATTATGAGAATCCTTATAGATTTTACTAGTTCAGCTTCGCGCTGTCTTAAGATGACAAGGACACAATTCCATTTAAGAATGCATTTAATAACATCGCTCTTATATATTCACGTTATATATAAGAATAATATTTTAAAACTGTTTAAGAAACAACCTTTCACAATATGATAGCATTTACCGCCGTAAAGATTTTATGACGTGTGTTAAAAAAAAATGCAGTGAAGCGTTTTTTTTTTTTTTTTTTTAATGCGTTCTCTTGTATCGTAACATGCAAAAACAAAAATCCTTTTTCTTGGGACCAAGGAAGAGGTAATATAATACGCCGCATCTCAACAATTTATTTTTATATGCTTTATTTACACTCACTTCGCGTTCCACTCTAGAATCATCCTTCTCTTGAAATCTGACCCCCATTCTCTTGTTTCTTTAAAAATAAAATATAAAATCAGTGTTGACAACACATCTTTAAAAAAAAATCCCTATATTAACTTTATAAATAGATGTATTCAGATCGTGATTTTTATGACCCCTAAGGAGTTTTTAGCATCATCAAGTATAAAAACTCATCATTATGACAGGAAAATATGGCGTCACAGTTTAATATGTTGACTGACATTTTCATTTTATGTAAAAGTATCATGTTCGTCACGATATTATGTTATTTACTTCATGACTTCTTTTTTAAAAATGATTACTTTTACGAAGCTGCGATATGAAATATGATATAGTATAATAGACATGCACTCATGCACATTAAAATGAAGACGATCTTCTGCTCTTTGATCTTTGTTAATAATATATGAAATTGCATTATGTTCGATCACAATAGCATTAAATATAATAATTTACATAATTAAAACCAATTCATTACTAAAAATTATATAATGTTTTATTACTATTACACATATACACATGATATTTGTACATAACATATTATTGTTTGACATTTAACGTCTTTTCAAATATGTTTCGCAGTTACACTTCCCAATAAATAAATATAATATTCTATTTATATAACATTATATGATTTGAAATGTTACTCTTAATTGAGTTATTATTTTGTTGATTTCTTTCTCTTAATTTAGTTATAATTTTGTTGATTTGTTACTCTTAATTAAATTACATATATTATTAGATTAACCTGCATGCAACCTTTTTAATTAGTCTAACTGTTAGGAAAGTTTATATATAATATTTATGATGCAAATAAGTAAGTAAAGTATTTACATTATTATTACTAAAGATATAAGTAAGTAAAAAGGTAATGTTTTTATGTAAATGTTAAAACTACTGGCGATGATAAGTGAAAATGAAACTAAAGAAGACATAGTTTTCAGTTTTAAATGTAGGTAGTCCATTTAAATTCTTTTTTTCTTTTTTTTTTTCAAAGTAAAATTTATAATTCAAGGAATTAAATAAATTAAGTTACTAGTTATAATAATCATAAGTTTAAGTTTAAGTTCAAATTGTGCAGATTGTTGCTGGATTGTAATATTCAAATGTATGAAGAAGCTATACGACCTTGAAAATGACATAGTACCAATCGAATTGCACATGATAGAAGCATGGTTTACAATAACATAAAAAGGGTTTTATTTTCGCATTAATTTATAATACCTACATAACATAATATATTTATAAAATGGACAAATCCCTATGTGACGTCACTAAAACACTCCTTGTGGCAAGAACCTCAACTAAAACAACATACAAATCTCATTTTCCATTGTTTTTTCAAAGGCGCCTCTTGTTTTTTCCCTTTTTTCACCTTTTATTGTAATTTTATTTACATTTATTATTGTTATTAGTTAATAATTGTTACATTGTGTTAGTTTTTTTTTGTGTATTGTGTTTTTTTAAGGACAATTTAAAACCGGGGGTAGGGTAGGTTAGTGTTAGCTTTTTTCAGGTTTTATTTACTTTTATTGTTATTTAGTTTATAATTGTTAAATAGTGTTAGTTTAGTTTTTTCGTGTATTGTATTTATTTAAGAACAATTTAAAGCCGGGTGTAGGATAGGATAGTGTTAGGTCATTGTTGTTTTGTGAACTTTTCTTCTGTATCATTTTTGTTTTTATAAACTTTTAATAATGTCTCTTTGTGAAGACGATGTCCTCACAAAGGTGCTAAATTTGTATTTGAAAATATTGAAGACTATTCGGTACAATGCAAGTTGTAAAAAGATGGTTATACTGTAGACTGTATAGAGGTTTGAAACAGACTGGACGGAAGTTTGAACTTATTGAGAGGCCTACCAAGTCAGGCTTCGGAAAAGGAATAAAATACACATTTTTCATGTAGTCTTTATGACTTTATCGCGAGTCACTATTACAAACACCATAACAACACCTCGGCATCCTATCAAAAGCACTTTAACTATCCACAGCAATTAGCTGATTTAGAAATATTGGAAATTTATAAAACTAAATACTATTGAAATAAATTGATATATATTTCTAATAAATGGTTATTAATTTATTTATAACACTATAAATCACTTTTCAACACTTCTTATTTTAATAATAAATAAAAAAGAGGCACATACTTGAAAAAAAAAATCATAACACAACTCAATTTTTGTTAAAGATATCTCGAACTTGCTACTTATGTTACTAGATAGTATATAATATAATAAACAGGTCAAGTGTGTGCTGGTCAGCAGACTGCGAGGGTCCGTAGACCACACTGTATAGTGTTTTTTTTAAATGCTAAAAAGCTTACTTTGAATTATCCTAAGGGTCTGATATTCTCAAAACACACTCTGATAAAGTATTTGTTTGCCACTGAACCGGACTACAACCATATAAATACATCGAAAAGACCATAATTATAAAAAACGTATTTTGTCAATAAAAATAAAATAATATTTTTTTCGAAATATCCAAAAAAAATATTACTAAGCTTAGTATAAATGTTGACATCCTTTAAGTAATGAAGGATGTCAAGTTCGGAGTAATAAAGTTGCTAGAATCAATGATTATACCATTAAGTGAACTAGTTAGTGTGTCTAGGTCAGATGTGAAGAGATTGAATTAAAAATAGGAAGCCTTGTAAAGATGAAAGATGACCACTCCGTGAGAAATCCTACCTAACTCTTGGACCAGCAGATGCACTCCAACGGATTCTAACCCACATTCTGATATAACAACCATCCGCTCTCTTACTCAACGTTCAATCTCGTTTCTTCATCTTCCCTAAAAGATAATAATTATTGTATTATAGTATAACTATTGGTTTAGAGTAACAGGTGTTTATCCACTATAAAAAAATAAAACCCACCTTCGCTACTACATCAAATTCTTACCGACGTGATTAAAACAAAAACATCATATAACGTTACTTTAATTCTAAATTTCAACACTCAATGCCAAGGTATTCTTTAATTAAATTTTTAATATTTATATAATCAATATCTTTTTATAGCTTCTCAATCTTACTAACTACGACCTATGGAATTTGATTTTTTTTTTATACTTGGTACAGAATAAATAAAAAATGAAAGACATAATACATATAAATAAATAAGTCAAGATATGATTCAGCATACATAAAGTATCCATAGGCAATTTAATACCCAATTTATTTTGATATAAATGTATTTATCTATATTGTTTGATTTTTATTAAATTTGGCTCAGACCTTTCAAATTTAAATATCTCGAACAAGTTCTTTAACCAACATAATTAGCCTATCCGTTTCAAGATGGCGGCTAGTAAAAGGTTTTGTTAGCTACAACTTTTAAAATGACATGACACAAAAGAAAAACAGTTTTATCGTCCATTAACGCGAAATCTCTCGAACTATTGTTTGGGTCTAAAGGACGGCTTAAAGTTAAATTTGGATTTGCCTGTTTGGTTTCTCTTGTGGAGTGACAGTATTTTACTCCTTTACCTCGGTGTAAATTATCTCCGTTACACAATTTTAAATGCATCTTATTTAACAAATATCTGTCCGACACGTGCTAAACGTCCTCATTGACACAATTTTATTGTTATTGTCCCCATTCTGCAATATATTTTTCTCTAAAACACGTTTCTTTTATTGTCCCCATTCTCCTATATATATATTTTTCTGTAAAAGATATTTTTATTGTAAATGTCCCCATTCTCTGATATATTTTCCTCTAAAACATATTAAGTGTAGTTGTCTTCAATTCTCCTTTTTTGTTAGCCATAATCTGGGAAACTATACTTTTCATCTACTTAACTCCACTTGCCCTTAAATGTGCATCGATTTTTTTTTTCTCCAATCTTATCTAAATAGATTTATATAGACCACAGAGTATGAAGAGTCATAAATGTATATAGAATAATATATTATGTAATAATAATGATCTAAGTTAAATATTATGTTTCTTAATTATGTTCCTCCTTCAATCGCATTTATTCCAACAAGAAGTTTAAACTAATCTTTGAACCAGATCTGATTTCAACACGATCACTCCTTCACTTCATAGAAGGTGATTAGATATAAATTATTTCAATGTCAATAATCATTATTGCAGCTTTGTATTTCTTCATATTAGCGTTATTGGTTACTAACTTTAACTTAGAAGAAAAAAAGAAAAGTATAGATTATATTCTGGCGCAAGTTTTGACGTTAAAAATAAACAAACAACCTTGATCTCAAAGTATTCGTTACAAAATAGATGTTTGTATATTTTCTCAATCGATAAAACTAATTTTATTTAAGCTGTTTAAAGATAAACAATAAAGACATCGCGCAACATTTGTTGTTTTGACTTAAAGAGTCGGAACAAATCAGTTGATCGAGTTCAAAAGGTCCTTAAAAAAATAAGGTATATAGAGCAGTATTTCACAACCGAGAGGGTCAAGACCTCTAAGAAATTGTACAAAGTTATAATAATGGATAGTACGGAAGAAAATGTATTATATATGAATGGCAAATCATATATAGATTTTCTTTTTTTTTGCAGGTTTTTCACGTTGCAGTTTCTTTCATGTTCCGATCCCGATCCATGCATTTTACTCATCTACTTGATGTGATCATCATTGTGAAAAGTGGGTTAACTTTCTGGGATTTGAACCACGATCTATCACCTGATATCTGATATGTAAGTTTTTAGGATTTAGTTTTAGTAATGTAGCATAATGACCCTAACCACTCAAATAGATAAAGAGACAAAAATTCTTCTGCTTCTGCACTTTACATTTTTTCATCCATTTAGGGACACCTTCAGTGAAGTATATGTTGTTCAAATGAAGTAGATTAATATAGTTGGTTAACGTTGTCACGACTTTAAGAAACCATGTACTCCCTTGCAGTTGCCCCCGGGACTAGGTTCAAAACGTCTGAATAATAGGGTTTCAAATAATACAGCTTGATATGAAACATGTCTTGCGCATGGATTTGTAGGTCTTCTGGTGGTAACTGCGCCATGGTCGATGGGTTCTCCGATGTTTCGCCTCCTATGCTGGAGACATCTCTCTCTTAGATCCACACGTTCATCCCTGAAGATGCCTCTAGCATAGGATTTAGATACAAGTCTCCAGCATCAACATGTATCCCTGAAGATTTCTCCAGCATAGAAGGCGAAACATCGGAAAACCCACCCACCATGATGCGGTCACCACCGGAAATCCATGATGACACCAGCCACTGAAGCCTAAGCACTAAGATGTCTTGCACAGACTAATATTTAATTATCTAACTCTATTTAAAGAACATTCGTTTACATCGATACTCAATAAATATTTTCTTATTTATACAACAAAAATATTATTTATTTGTATTATAACTTATATGAGTTATATAAATGTATATAAGCCAGATTTGCACTATGTAGCAAAACTACCTTTTGCCGTATGTATACGATTCCTACCTGCAGCAAAACTATGTCACAATTTTCTAGCTATGTCACAATTCCTACCTGCAGCAAAACTATGTCACAATTTTCTTTGGATCTTTATCTTTAATTATTTTCTTCTTTTGACCCCAAATGGATATCAAGATGCTATATTAACATCTAAATCCTGCTATATAGCCATTTATATAGCACATCTCCGTTGCGCGTTTTTGTACTTGTAGCATTTGCTAAATAACTTAAGTGTATAGCAGGTTTCGTTGCATGTAAACCCGGCTTAAGGTGATAGATATCGATATCAAGATTATGGGGGATTCTGTTGGGTTTCATATAGTTTTGATTGACCGATGTCAATTATAGTTTAACATTGTTTTAAATCAAATTATAATTATTATTAACTACGGGAAACAGACAGTGAAAAATACACTCCTGTGCTCCCGTAGTTAATAATAATTATAATTTGATTTAAATTAAAATTTAACTTTCCGTAGTATGAAAACTACCAAAAACTTAAAAATTGAAGTTTAACATTGTTGTAATAATTATATCAAAATATAAAATTTCATAGAAACTTATTTATAATAAGGCATCCATTAGGAAGTAAAACGATTTTTTCTGACAATTGTTTTACATGAATTTTAGAACGAGGGTGGCAAAAACCTTAGAGTGAGGGGGGAGCGAAAGCATTCGGAGACATTGGTCCAAAGAGTGAACAGTAAAATAAAGGTTTTTTCTACTTCTAATTTTTAACCTCCCTGTTTGCGTAGCTGGATCCGCCCTTTTATACTACTCTCAAATGCTTTCTTAATTAAACAAACGTTTTCATACTTCACAAGGCCCCTAATGAAGGAAAAATTCTCTATAGGAGCCTGAAGTTTTCTAAAGTAAGAATTGCTTTAGGATAATGTGAAGTCTGTTTAAGTTTGTGGCTGAAGCTAAAGACATAGTGCGGTTAAAGTACTTTTCTTGGGTGAGGGAAGGTTTGAAGTTTGAAAGGTCTAAAAATAATCTTTAGCTGAGTGAAAGTGTTATGGTCTCCTTGGAAATCAGGTTAACTCAAGCCAAGCTCTTACCTTGGTGTAACTAACTACTAACAACCTCCGCTTGTCTTACTACACTACACCATACTACCATACTGTCTCTCTGTTTCCCTAACCAAACCTTTATCCTTCCCCGTCACTCTATCCCTCCAACTCACTCTCACCTCCTAAACCTAACTATTTTCATAGAACAGCCCAAATAAAGCACCTCCATCATAATTTTTTAAAAGAACTTCTGGTCAAAGTAGCTGTAGTGCAATGTAATAAGTTGCAGTTTAGAATAACATAAAGAAGCACTTTATAATAATATCAAGGAGCACTTTATAACAATATCAAGAAGCACTTTATAATAATATAAAGAGGCACATTAAAATAACAAAGTGTGTCCTTTGATTTGAAAAGGGTACTAGAAAATTTATAGGAAAATTCAAATTTGAAAAATCACTAACATTTTTGCCAAATAATAGTTATCTTCTTTCAATGTTTAATTTAGGGTGCGTTCGGAAACACTAACCGGTCAACCTCTCGGTCGACCGGCGGTTTGTTGTGGTTAGTGTCATGGCGGCATGAAATCATTTTTGTTTCCGAACGGGCAGCGGTCGACCGAAAAGGATATAAACAAAGAGAGGTTACAAATATAAATTCGTTTTTCTTTGGTGTGAGATAGAAGTGAAGCTGTGACGATTCCTCAAGTGAATAAACTATTGCAGCGGCACCCCTTTAGGTTAAATCTGTATATAGCAATCATCCCTTTCCTTTTTCCTTCTACTAAATTCTCAGATTACACGACGTTCAGCAGCATCTTCCTCCTGAAACCTTGAACTTCACTGTTTACATCGATAATATCAACTCTTCTGTGTACAAATGATACATTTATAATCTCTTAAATGTATAAAATATGCAAACGGACAGTTTAACAAATGTATATAATCTCTCATGAATGAATCAAGCAAAATTATGCCACCAAGCGATCCTCGACCGCACAGTCTCCTTCAACTCAGGCAGGGGTTCTAATTAGATTGTCTAATAAAATAACAACTATATCGGTATCCATAAAATGTTGAAAACTAGGATTGGTAACAAAGTAAATAATTATTAGGACAAAAGTAGGTCTATAATGACCTGTGGTACAAAGGAATATCACACTTTTCATCTTTCAGTTTTGATATATTGTTATTATTAGTCAAAAAAATTACCCACCAAATTCATTTTAATTTTAAAATAAAAAAGGTGAATAACAAAGTAAAAGAATGCCGAAAAAGGTCCATGTTTCACAAAAACTAAATATTAATAAAGAATTTTAAAAATTAGCAAAAAAAGACGACAATGCATTCAATGTTTAATAAAACGTATTCAAATGTTTACAAAATAACAATGACATTTCGCTAAAAAGGTAACACGATGGTTACTAACCGGACTCACCGTATTTCGATTTCGGTCGAAGCGGTCGCGACCGAAGCGGTCGACCGCTAAAACAACCGGAGCTTTACGAACGCGGTCGGTTGTTTAGGTTGGTGTTTCCGGACACACCGGTTACTTCTCGGTCGACCTGGTTAGTGTTTCCGAACGCACCCTTAATATTCTCCTTTTAATCTTCTTATGTTGTTCAAAAAACATTCTAGTTCTAGCATACTTGTTGGTATTGCTGTGGTACATGGAAGAGTTACTTAAGGATTGACGTTGACAGTTTTGTTTATTTAAAAAAATATTCTACTTCAAGTGAACATGTTGGTACTGAAACATTACCATTATAATATCCAACACAAAGTCAAAGTTAAACAGATAATATATTTATAACAATCATAGCCACCGTAACAATAAACTACATTCTAAAATAAACTCAAACTGACAATACGTCAAACTCTATATGTAAACAATATATATAATTTAAATACAAAAATATATATATATAAAATATATATATATATATATATATATATATATATATATATATATATATATATATATATATATATATATATGTATACATATATATATATAATATAAATAAAATAAAATATATAATAAACATAATATACTTATAATAATACGCCAATTATAATAATATCCAACACAAAGTCAAAGTTAAAACATATAATATATTTATAACAATCATAGCCACCGTAACAATAAACTACATTCTAAATTAAACTCAAACTGACAATACGTCAAACTCTATATGTAAACATAAGGTGACAATTTAAATAACATTTGACATCCTACATCTATGATAGAGTTAAGTTCTGAATTTGACAGTATTGTTTGCTTAAGAAGCGTTCACAATAGTAAATGAATTGCCAATAATGATAGTAGCATGGATTCTCGAGTCATTATCAAGCTAAAAAAAATCAGCATTAGAAACTACAAGAAAAAAATTTGTTAATTAAATCGAGAAATCTATAGTTGGAAATAAAATTGGGTAATTGGGTAACACTATGGCCAGGAATTGATTGTAAATCTTTGTGTTTTAAAATAAAACACACAAAACTACTTTCAAAAACCTCTTAGGGATTTTTTTTTTAAAACTGTGCAAAGAAGAAAAAACACTGCGCAATCTATTACTATTTCCCAAAAAGTAATAAATATAACCAAAAAAAGGAATGTTTGATTTTTTCGTTTTTAACACCCACCATTTAAAAGAAAAAAAAACTAATTCGAAAAGGTTTCCACGTTTCTTCAGACCTATTCGACATATTAGAGGTTAATATAGAAACATAAAGAAAAAACAATGGAAGTTTTCTGGATTTTTTAAAGTTTTTTTTCATAGTAATGTAAATAAAACACAAGGCAAGATGAAGTCATCCAGATCGTATACAATTAATTATAAAAGTTTCACATGTACAACTCGCTTGTTTAACTTTTTTTCTGTTCAACACTGTGTAAATATATTTAGGGATTTTCTCTGTGGATTTTTTTCTATTTCTTTTAGGCAATACTGATCTCGCTTTGCCGCCTCAGGTTTTTGTACAAAATTAATCTATTGAAGCAATCTCGCTTGAATTACTTTTAAAATGAAATCCGAAGGCTGGTGAAACAATAGTTTTATATTATATAATGTTCTCCTACAATATATAGGATTATTTTATGCATGTGTTTATCGATTATAAAAATCCTTACTACATTTCATTTTCAAATAGAGCCTATAGATTGAGGATTTAAACCCTTTTAATTCTGAAATTTCTATAGAACATATCATATACATCATATATAATATCTGTGTATCGGAGGCTATTTTAATGCTGTATGGCGCAAGGCCATACTGATAAGACTAGCAGCTCTCTCACTCTACTAAGTGGAGTGGATATAGGGCACTATCTGGACACAGTGCTAACTTATTCTTAATACTCTGGAGGTAAACAGCTACATGTCCAAATAGTGCTCTTTACCTCCCCAGCATGTTAGTTCATAGTGCCTTTTCTAACTGTCTAAATCCGTGAGTTTTAGTTTTAGCACATAGTGCCTTGTACCTCTAAAAAAGGGGGTAAAATTAATAGGAAACTGGTAAAACCTCAATTTCGTAAAAAATGGAGATAGTGCCCTTTACCTCCCATACACAGATATGTTTACATTATATAAGTCTTAAGATATTTTAGCTAAAAGTCCAATAATTTAAATATTTTTATAGTTTTCTTTTAGCAACTCCTTATAATAAGTTAGTTCTGCGCATTAATAATATTAGTGGCACATGCGCAGATGTATTTATTCTTACTGCTTTTTTTATACACAGTAGTGGAGAGAACGGTAAACGTGGCATGATTGTATAGACAAAATGTATAGTTTACAAGCATATACATGATTGTGTTGATAAGATGTATAATGTATACACGTCATTGAATTGTACACGGTATATTTTGATCAAGATGTATGTATGATTGAATTGTACAAAATATATTTTTAACTAGATGCATGAAATATTGAATTGTCCATGATGCATCTTAAACAACATGTATATTTTACAAGCATGCACTACTCGCATATGACAATATGTGTATGTGATCGTAGTAATGTAAATAAAACACAAGGCGAAAAAAAAATGTACACGATGTATTTTGAACAAAATGTATATATGTATAATTGAATTGCAGATGGTGTATCTTAAAGTAGATGAATTTATATGATTGTGTTGGCAAGATGTACCTCACGTAAGATTTATGTATGATTGGAATTGTACAAGACATATGTATTATTGAATAGTACTGGATGTAATGTAAATCAAAATGACGCATATGACAATATGTATATGTGATCATAGTAATGTAAATAAAACACAAGGCGAAAAAAAAATGTACACGATGTATTTTGAACAAAATGTATATATGTATAATTGAATTGCAGATGGTGTATCTTAAAGTAGATGAATTTATATGATAGTGTTGGCAAGATGTACCTCACGTAAGATTTATGTATGATTGGAATTGTACAAGACATATGTATTATTGAATAGTACTGAATGTAATGTAAATCAAAATGACGCATACGCTTTTAAATGTTTATTTAGTCTTAGGCTTGTATGTGTAATCATTTACAAATTCGAGAAAACAGGATCGGATTTAGGATTGATAATATATATTTAAAAGTGTAAGTTAATGACTTATATTAAAAAAGAAGTTGTAGAGCAAAATATTTTTATTGGGGAGATTGGATTAGGTGGAGGTTTAACCGATTAAAAGCCCAGGGCAAGGCGAAATACTTACAACGATAAAACCAGTTTGTAGGTGACCTTCTCACGGTTGCAGTGAATCCAGGGACCTTATCATCTTATCCACTTCATTACAGTCGTGTGCTAATCATTAGATCAATCCTATGTAATTAATTAATCTCTTTAACTTATTAAGTACATCCTTAAGCCGTTTAGAAACTGTTAGATTTTCATGTGAAGATAAGTCTAATACTAAGTTTTAATGTAATTGTAAATTGATCCTTACTTCTTTTTTTTTTTTGTTTTGCTTCCGAGCTTACCGAAGGTAATGGAAGCTATGTGATCGTTCTAAAGAACGAAAAATATTTAGGTCTCCGATTTCAAAAATTCCAAGACAGAAATCCGTTTCAGACATCAGGGATTATTTTTGGTTCAGTGTCTGTCTGTCGGTCTGTCGTTCATTTTTTGCGAACCATCGTATCTTAAAAACTACACGTCAAATTTTAATGAAATTTAGGTGGTAGGTCATGAGTAGCCCATTGTTGGTCCCATATAAGTTTCAACTTTCTGCGCTCATTTGTTTCTCTTCCACATGCGCACAAACATACATTAATTTACACCTATAGCTTCAAAAGTACGTATCTGATTTGTATGAAACTTTTATAGTTTATCGAAAATAGCCTACAGATAGCCCCAGATTACTTTAAACTTTAAACCGTCTGCGCTGTTTAACTTTTGCTTAATTGATACTTTAATTCAAGTAAAAAAACAAAACAATTTTGAGAGATTAAAAAAACAGGGAACACAATTTAACAAATTAGACAATAAGGGCTTGTAAAAGCATAAAATCAAAAAGTACGTGATAGCATGTGAGAAAGCTATGTGCCACACCAATTGGCAGTCTATTTTCAATATTCATTTGGTTGATTCTCTTCTAATAAATCTAGATAATCCGGAGCCCCCTTCAGAGAATTTGTGAATGCCGACCTGACGTTTCGAATCCATTACTGGGATCATTCTCAAGGGTTGCTCAAGTTGCTCACGATGACAGTCAGTTACCAATTACTACGTTCACAGATTTCTTGAAAACGATCCGCTAGTTCAAAGCGCTTTGTGAATGGAGAACCACGGATCGTATAGGTTCAAATCCGTTCCACGAAATATAGGTGATCGGAACGAATGATCGTATTCATAAAGCCCTTATGAACATGTCAAGGAGGGGATCAAGATATTAGGTTATTTTACTCTTTTCCACTTTTTTAGTTGTTTGATTTCGTGATCTTCCGTTCCTTTTATTTTTTTTTATTTAAAAAAACAAAAAAAAATCGGGTACGGGGTACCTCGGAACTTTTCCTAACTTCAGAGGCCACTAAAGTGGCCTCTCCTGCTGCTTCGCAGCACGAGGAAGCAGCATTGGACGTGGTCAGTACTTGGATGGATGACCGTTCTGAACTAACTGATTTATTATCATTCTTCAAGAAAACCTTATTTTTAATACCTATATTTTATTTAATTATTTGAAGTTTGGCGGTATTTTGACAGATGTAAACAAACTTTGACGACATCAAAATTATCGCACTAATAAATAATTATATTCGCTTATAACTTTTAAACTAATTAATGGAATTTCATCGGGTTTTTTTTATATTTGTTCCTTAATTTTTTCCGGTTCCAACGATATGCTATATGTCAAAAACCTATTTTTATTTTCAGTATTATTAACCGTCAAAGTTTAAAAAATCAAAAATTTATAACTTCAAAATCAAAATGAAATTTAGTGGGCTTGTTTGTCATACAGAGAGGTACATTCGAGCCAAATTTCAACTCGATCAGGACCATTTTCGATTTATTACGATTTTTTTAAATTTTTGCTGACTCAGCAAACTGGGTTTAAGGTGGCGGAAAAAGTTGATTTTCCGGGCGGCACAACTACAGGTTAGGACTGATTTTTCTGCCAAGTTTCAACTCTCTAGGTTAAATACCTTGGGCGCTACGATGATAACACACATACACACATACATACGTCATGCTGAAAACCACTCAGGAGGTCTTAAAAACACCTAAAACCTGTATTTTTGTTGTACATACATCGTTTTAAAAACAAATCAGATCCAAAACGCTTTCATAACGACGTGTTAACGTAGTAAATGACTGTATGGGTTCGATACGACAGGATACACAACATCTCTGAGCGTTATCCTCCGGAAGATCTAGATTTATTAGACTGGCCATAGTCTCCTTTGGAAGATCTAGATTTATTAGACTCTGGCCATAGTCTCCTCCGGAAGATCTAGATTTATTAGACTGGCCATAGTCTCCTTTGGAAGATCTAGATTTATTAGACTCTGAAGCGTTCTCAAGATGTAGATTTATTAGACTCTGGCCATAGTCTCCTCCGGAAGATCTAGATTTATTAGACTGGCCATAGTCTCCTTTGGAAGATCTAGATTTATTAGACTCAGAAGCGTTCTCAAGATGTAGATTTATTAGACTCTGGTCGTGGTTTCCTACGGAAGATCTAGATTTATTAGACTGGCCACCGAACCCTACTCTGTAGAATTTTTTTTTATTCTCTCAAAATATGTAACTAATTCCCTTATCCACTTGTCATATGCTATATGTATTCAATTGTATTATACAAACACTCTGAAATTTACGTTTACCATTCTTCTCAAGACCTGTAAACAACTATCACTAAAATAAATTGTGCCACATAGGAACTGTAAACAACAATATTAAAATAACATTTTTATAATTAATTATATAACCTCTTCACTTAAACACGATATAGCTATTTTTTTTTTTTTTTTTAATTAATACGAATTCTAAGAAGTATCATGCACAGTATAGACGGGCAGAATGAAATTAAAATAAATTATATTTTCGTCAGAGAATTTGGTCTCTAACAACTGCCATATTTTGATTAAAAATTTGTAATTTAAAAATAAATAAAGAAAACATGTAATGGTACATCTCTAAAAAATTGCTGTTGATTAAACTCCCAAAATTAATTGAAAATGGGTGAATAGTTTCATTACTTAAATAGTAAGTTTGATGAAATTCGTTGAATGAATTAAAGTGTATTGTTACTTAAATTATAAACTATATTGATACTACTTTAAAACGAACCCTCAGACAAGGCAGACGCTATAATCAAAGGTTGATTATTTCGAAAAAAAATAATAAAATAAAATAACGCTTTAAGTTGAATGCGAGTAGTCGTCCTTGCAGGCTTACATAACTCCCAGTATGTAGCCTCAGGTTGAGTTTAAGCTGTCCCACAAGGTACTTATGTACCCTTAAGTTCACGCTACTCTTATTACAGTGTCACTACAGTGTCTCATCTGTAACTTTATATATAAGTCAAAACAAAGGAAATTAATTTCACTTAACCATTACCAAATAAAAAGGTTCATTCACCTTGTATTGTTCTAAAAACCTTTTTGTTTATAGAAAGACTTTGAGTGGATCTAGAAAGGACGTCACAGAGAATCTATCTCTGCTCAATGCCACTACGTCCATTAAAGATATTTTGACATTTTAATGATTTGAAAAAATCATTTTAAACTTAGCAATAGAAATGTCATATTTTGATTTTGAAATTATTATTTAACTTTGACCTACTTTTAACTTTTTTAATATACGAATTATTTGTAAAGAAAATAAGATTGTGATGGGACGAAAATTCGATTTTTTTAATGGATTTACACGTTTTAAGTTACCATTTTTCAGTAACACCTATATCTTTAAAACTATCCATCCGATTTTGACGAAATATAGATGGTTTGTAGATCATAAATACTATACAAATTAAAACTCCTGCACACATTTAATAAAGCTTAAAACTAAGTGTTACACGACTGAGAATTGGAACTGAACCAAAATTCGTGTCATCAGTCTTTCAATTAAAGGACGCGAGGAAGCTATGTGCAACGTGCAACACTGGCAGAATAGTTTTTTTTCAACTTAAGCTTTCTTTACCAGTATATTCAATGAATTGGTTGTTTCATATTCTGTTTAAATTAAAATTTAATACTACATTATATAACTAAAACTCATAAGGAGGAAATTATGTTCAAGGTATAATGACACAGCCTGGATTCATTATACAAATACCAGATGCCTCGTTCAAATTTCAGAGAAAAAATGTATTTTATACAGATGACAAAGTTATCTGTTTTCAATTTGTGTATTAGGACTTAAAGATAGAGAAACTAACCGAGACAAACGAATAAATGTCCTCGACAAATTATTATCAAAAATTTGTAAGTGGTTATGAATTTTAATATAATTTATTTTTTATAAGTTTTACAAAACAAAATAGTTTTTTATTGTTATGTTTTCACAGTATGGTTATTTTTTATGTCATATTCAATTAGCAATTATAATTTTCAGTTGGAGCGCGGTCACAGCAAGCAGAATTACTACTAGTAGCCCGGTACTTCCCATTTCTCAATTTCCGCTCGATTCACGCATTTCACGCACCAGGTAGCAGCACTGTATGGTTATCTTTATTCTTCGTATTTTCACTTGTCTTGTTGGGTTTCAACTAGCCCAAGTCGTCAATACATAATAATTATCACATTCGTATAAGAAAAGTTTTTTTTTTGGATCTTTTTACGCAAGGATTTTTACCTATTTTTGATTTATTGCACATTTTACTTAAAAGCAAACAATAGCTAATTATACTCTTTCTACATAAGGTAGGGACTTAAGGTGCTTGCTTAATTTTATTTATTAACATAATTAATAAATACGAATAAATAAGCAAATTAAATAAATAACATAACTTGATATCATATTAACCTATATAATCTATTATATTTTGAAGAATCTTTCCAAAAGAACCTTTAAACTCTTTCTCACACAAATTTTTAACACGATAGTCCCCTTTTTGCGTGCACTTTATCTCGGAACTAAATATTTCCCCGGAAATGCGACTTACATGGATTAGTTTGGTATTTAATAGACTTAATTCACAACTTTGATAAAAAAAAAAAAAAGATTTGGATTTTATTAAAATTGTACACCCATTTTATACCAAATATATATTTCACCGTTATTTTACGGAGATTTTAAAATAAGCTATAACTCTTTGAAATCTCCATATAGATTTTCAGGATTTATAATACATATTAGATTAAAAGCATCATTAAGGACAAATTAAGCGGAAACACGCAAGAGGTTAAACTTTTTAAAAGCGTGATTTGAGTTCATTTTCAAGGATATATATATATATATATATTATATATATATATGTGTGTGTGTGTGTGTATACAAATGTTGGCATATAATTATATATGTAGATAATATACATAAGGTACACCTATATTTCTTCATAAATTCTCTTAAGGTGTCCTTGAGATAAGACTGAAAAGGAGTTAAATTGAACGCAAACAAACTGAAGTTGCACGCTTGTTTACACGTATAAAATAAAACGTGAGCCGTGTTAGGTTCAGGCCATCGGACTTTGATCTGTCAATTTTTAAATTATAAGTTAGTAATTAAAGGGCAATAAATCAGTTTTTAAAATACTGACATTTAACATTGTTAGAAAGGTTATTTTGGTATAAATAATTTAGGTACTGTTACAATTAATAATTTTTGTCGTCTTTAATTTAAAGAGTTATATATATAGTATAACTGTTCTTTTAAATAACTTTAATTTAATGAGTCTTTAAAAAGGTAATTGTCGAAAAAATCGGTCGACAAACTCACACAATACTTTATTTTATTAAATAGTAATACTGAATTTATATCCAACAATATCGCATTTAATTAAATATATTAATTTTTTTAAGTAAAGAGGCTGGATAACCCCCGTCCTGTAATAACCCTGGCAGTTGATCGGGACTAAAACCCAAAAGAAAAAAAAAGAAAATTAAATATATTCTAAGCTTAGTATTTGAAAATTGTTAAACAGGTGGTCATTTACATTTTGGTTATGAGTTATGATTTTAGTAGGGACAAATATATTTTTCTTAATATCTCGGAAACCATATTTTTCCAAGAAAACTACTTATATGGTTAATAAATACGTATAGTAGAAATAGAATAATCTTTTGTTCGTATATTTGTTTCAATACATATCTTTCTAAGGTCTGTAGTCTATAGTCTATGTTAATAGAATATTTAATTAGAAACACGTTAAGTCCTTGTGTGAGTTACCTTATTATGATGTTAATTTCAGTAAAAAGATGGTAAAATTTTCAAGTGTAAGAAATTAAACATGTTTTACTTTTATGCCTTGCTTTTATAGGCGCTCACACACAGTTAATGATGTGAGGTTGACAATGTGAATCTGCTTTACCCTGTTTCAGAGGAAAAATCTTCCATCCTCTTTTTAACAACTTGCTCAGACGTCAAATTTAGGCAGTATGGATATTGTTGGAATATTGAATCTTTATTTAGATGTAAGATAGACGCTTTGCTGGCAGAGAAATAGCAAGGTTAGATTTTAAAAATAAGAATACATACAAGAAATACATAAGTACAATGGAACCCATTGCAGCCATTCTACCCAAAATCTTGAACACGTTCAAATTCCTGAACATTTATTAAATAAGAGGACCCGGCAATGATATCCCGGCTAAATTCAGAGAATTGAAAATTTAAAGAAACGAAATCTCAGTGGTACTCTTGAAAGAGAAGTTCGTAGAAAAATGTTGTTACATCTGTTAAACTTGAATACATCGATTATAAGATGCATCCCAATGCAAATGGGGAAAAAAGTGTGTCTTATATTTGAAGGAATACGGTAATACATACGTATATGAGTATATAAGTACGTATATGAGTATATAATACGTATATGATACGTATGTTCAGGGGATTTTTTACAAATATTTACCTCAGGTAAAATATTGACATTGTACTAATAATTCTTTCCAGTAGACACCCACGTTTCAGGTTAAATGTCCCGGTAACAGAAGGCTTTCTTTCGCCGGTCCCAAAGCCAAGGCAAAATTAATTAACAACTCTGTTAATCTTTCCCAGTCATTTCGTGAGATATCGAACTGGAAACAAACATGTTTGATCAGCTGTTCCGTCGGCCCGACATCGGGAGACGTTGGATATCGACGTCTCAGGCTTCCCCTTCAATGAAGGCTCCTTAGTTAGCAGATTATATCCTTAATTTTTGTTTTTCTTACAATGTCGTCCGATAGGGATTTGGAATAAAGGAAGCTGTATCTCCACAAAAATAAATTTTATTGTTAAAAGGCGGCTTTTTACCACTAGTGATCACCTACAAAGAACTAATGACAACAAAGAACTAATGACAAAATAACTTATTCATTTGGCACTTAAGATGATCCCTTATGACAACGTTCTATAAGGCTGCTTTCAGTGGAGCGGCATTTTTCTTAATTCCTACGCATAATTCCTTATATCTTACATACCTATATATTAACGTATTCCACTTGTTCAATAATATCTTTATACAATTATACATTAATGAACTATATACCATCTTCAGATTAACTGAGTAAATGATTCGTTAAATTCGTTCTTCTTAATAATACGAGTATGTCTTACTCATTCCTTTCGACTAATATAATTCTTTTACCTTTCTTTAAAAGTGGTCAAAAAGTAATAGTCGGAACAGACTAAGCAATAATTTCGAACACTTTAAGTACCGTCATAGTTATAAACCTAATCGAATGTAAAAGTATAAAGAAAAAAAAGTGAAAACATACACATGGTAATAATGGTTTTTAAAAGGATCCTTTCACAAGATGGCGTACTATAATAGTTGGAGGTGGAATACATAAATAGCGAAGTGTTTTTGAGAAGCTCTTGTATCAAGATATTAAAGATTCGATGACAGTTTACGATAATAGACGTAATGAAATGTCTTTTTAGAAATCCTTGATAGGAAAGAAGTAGTGACAGTCGAAGTTATCAACCTGTTTTTATAATGGTTTGGAAGTTAATGGATTTTCGGGTGACAGGGCAGGTAGATTTATTCATCATTGTGGGGTCTCTCTCTATATCTATATATTTTTTCTATGTAGGCGAAAGAGTGAAAACAATCCTTCAACTGTTAAGAGAACAGCTGTGAAACCTTTTTTGTTAGTGAACGCTGCCAACGACCTCTTACGTTCAAACATATAACTAACAAACTATAATCAAATTGTAAAGATCTGTATTTTCATTAGTTTATAATGTATTTGCGTTCGATACTTGTATTCTAATTATTATTAATAATAACAACTAATAGCTTAAGGAAATAAGAAAAAGAACTTACGATCTTATACAACGGCTACAAACAATAATGAAAGAACCGGTACGGATTATTAAAAAGGTAAAATAAAATGGATCGTCCTGTATGAACTCTATAGAAGTCAGTGAGGAAAAACTTGATATAATCGGACCATTTGCACCCTTATCAAGAAGAGGTGATATTTGAAAATGTTATTTATAATTTTATACAAAAGTGCGAGCAATCTAGAATTCAACATCTAACAAATATCCCCTAACAAATCCTTAATTAAATATTTTTCTCTTTTAACAAAGTATGTTCAAAAATTTACAATAATATTATTATACGTGTAGTTGTACTTATAAGGTGCTCTTTCACGACATTTCGGCCCCGCATTAGATATCCTCTAGCTAAAAGACTATAGAAGATTAAATTTTGTTGTGTTAAAAAGGTCCTTTTTCTTCTGGGTACGGTAAATGTTGATTTCACTTTTCTAAATAATTCATCATACACTTTCTTGTTTTTCCTCTCCTAAAATCCTAAAATAATTATATTCTCTTCTCATATCCACGTATTGTTAGTCGCAAAAAATGACCCAGAGTCGAAATATCGAAAAAAATTAGTCTTATCAATTCCTTATAGACCCAACTGCAAAAGAATTGAAAACTATATCTCTTGTTGCTGGACTAAATAGTTTCCACTATAATAACAATAATACATATACATAATAATAACAATAAACCATCTATGACAACCTAAATCATTTATAACCTCTTCTTATATATGAAAGAAAGTATAGCAAAGTTTATAGCTCGAAAAGTTGATTTTGTTGGATTTATATGATTTGAGGTCACGTAAGTCCAAAACAGTGATTTTTGGAAAAATGTCTCTCTGTAGTCGGTTGTCTGTCGTCTGTGGAGGCTATAGTACTTAGTCGATTTCGATGAAATTTGGCATTAAAAAAAAATCAAACCCTAAGGCCAAATCGAAAAATTAATTTAATCTCTGAATTTGGGGGCTTTGCCCCCCCCCCCCCCCAAGAACTTTGAAAAATCTAAAACTAATACCTTCTTTAAAAGTACGTATCATCTCAATTCAACTTTCTTTTTCGTCTTTACACTTATGGTAAACAAAACGAGTTAATTGTATAGTAAGCTGATGAATATAATGCTCGAAATTATAAGAAAGGATTTTATTGCACACGGAAAAAAAACTCCTTTATATGGTATTATCAATGATTCTAAATGATTGCGTGCGGAGTGTAATGTCGAATGTCTAATTACACAAACTCGATGTGCACTAGATCGAATCCTCCTGTTTATGAATTCTTTCGGAAAATGTTCTTTTTTTTAAAAAAAAATATAATAATAATAATAAAAAAGTAGTAAGTAATATAAAGACATTAATGTTTTTTCTTAAATATGTATAATAGGAAATGCAGATTTTTTTCGAAAGCTACAAAAAATAGTATATGTTATATGTACGCCATGTGGTTTCTTATATATATATATATATATATATATATATATATATATATATATATATATATATATATATATATATATATATATATATATATATATACCTTTAACATAAAGGTGTTAAAAACTGACTGAGTCAGGCAGACTGAGTCTACCCAACTCGAAGACCTCTGTCTGATATGTATAGATTTTTTTAGAATTATATGCTGACGATAATAATAGAAATTGACATCAAACACTAAATGTAAACTTGATTAACTTCGAGAAAAAATTAAGTCATATAATAAGAATATAAAATTAAAAAATGGACGAACTACCAAGAAAAAACTGGGAGAACACATTATTTTACATTACTTCACTTTAAAATCACTTTGGTAAAATGTATTTATAAAATATCATCTGGATCAAAACTGAATTCCTTTATGAATTCTTTTTGTTTATACAAGAAGTATTAACAATTAATGGCATTAGAGTTTTGATCTATTAACCGTGACCGCCAGTGTTTACATTTTTATAAATAATAATTATAATAAATAAATCTAAATATAGATCAAGTGAAATCTAACTATATGAGAAACTTCTTGGGTAAATTATTTCTTTTTACAATCTAAAACCTAGATTCACTTTAATAACGGAATGTTGTGAATAAAGTAAACCAATTTTCTCCAGTAGCGGATAATGCACCTATTAGTGAAAAATTTAACTATAACACAATAACACCTATATTATTAAATAAAAACAGGTTATTCGCGAAATCTTGAGAATGATGTTTCTTCTCTTCAAAAGATTTTAACATTATTGAAGCAACACTGTTATGAAAACCAGTTATATTGTTAAAAGTTCAATTAATATATATTAAAAAATGAGAGGATGTAATTTTTACAGTTATCTTGCTTGTTTAGAAGCTATTAGCATAAGTGAGGTTTTTCAAACCGGTTTTTAAAATTGTCCACTTTTTTTCGTAATCTTTTATTATTTTGGCATTGACAATATATTATTAGCTTAGCGAGATCAAAAATTCTATCAATGATGGTTAATTTTTATATAAAAATAGATTTCTACATACATTATCTACCACATTTATTGAATATTTTTATTATATTTTTCTTAAAGAAGATTAAACAAACAACTTAATGCACATGCCATTTAACGTCTATATACTGCTGTGTTTGCTTATCGTGATATATTTCAGTTTTAGGTCTTCTAATAGTGTAGGTTAAAGACCATTAGTTTCTGAGAGTAAGGTTTAAGACTACGCAAGTATCTGGGAGGACAAGTATCTGTGTGCAGGACCATACGTTTCTAGGAGTAAAGTTCAGGACCACAAGTTTCTAGGAGTAAGGTTTAGGACCATATGTTCATGAGAAAAAGCTAGTTTCTAAGAAAATGATGCCTCAAATATGAATAATGGGGACCATCACAAAGAAAATGTAACATAGGAAAGGGGTTACCACCAAATGAAAATCAAGTTTTTCCCGAGTTGACTAGGATCGACCAAATTTTATTTTCTACATTACACGAAAGAAAAAAAAATTGGAAAGAAATATACAAACGAAATTTTCCTAAACAAATAATTTCTTAGGGTGAAATAAAAAAGTACTTATAAGTCATCATAGTTTTCAAAGGAAATAATTATTTTTTATTTTATTAAACTGCTTTTCTTTTTTTATATTTTTAAAAACAACTTTCAATATTTTTGCAAACTACTCGTAGTAAAAATTTAAAATCTTAATTATAATCAATTGCTTAAATAATCGACTAAGATAGTTGAGTAAAATCATTTTTTCCACGACACAAGATAATTCATCTCCAAATATATTTCTAGCTTTTCTTGTAAAATTTATATTATATACATACATATATATATATATATATATATATATATATATATATATATATATATATATATATATATATATATATATATATATATATATATATATATATATATATATATAAGAGTGGCTTTCGTGTAAAAGTTCGGAATTCTAAACACCGAACCAATGATACCTTAAAACGTGTAATTCTTTTGAAAAGAAACAAAACAGGAAACCATAATTAACGTGAAGAAAGCGAAATAAAAAACTAATATTTGAAGTTAAAAACTTAAAACTCTCTCTTCCAGACTTAGACTTAACCCTTTGAGGACGGAGCTCTGTAATGTTATAAGTACCCTGGGGACTGAGTGTATTTTTCAGTAATGAACCCCTGGGCCTGACTAATTTTCAACCATGCATTAAAACTATCCGGCTTTTGACTCACTTCACTATTTACTTCATATCTTCTACAATTTTCCTATTATGAACAAAAATCTTTTTTTATTTCGTTCTACATAGTTGTAGCTATATTTTGGTATATTGTAATAAACGAAATGTTATTTTTATAAAAAGATAGAATGGTATATACATAACACTTTTTATATCTTACGTGTTATTTCTATTATTTTTATATCTTAACTTCATATTCTATGTTAAAAATACATAAAAATTAAATAATTACAACCAAATGATAATAAAACTAAAAGATTCAGGCTTTGGGTAGACAATAAAAAGTACGAAAGTGTACAAAAAAGAGTATAATGTACCGGCCGTCGGCAATTGTGAAAAATATCCCGCTTTTGACTAACTTTACTAATTACTTTATATCTTCTACAATTTTCCTTATATGAACAAAAATCTTTTTTTATTTCGTTCTACATAGTTGTAGCTATATTTTAGTATATTGTAATAAACGAAATGTTATTTTTATAAAAAGATAGAATGATATATACATAACACTTTTTATATCTTACGTGTTATTTCTATTATTTTTATATCTTAACTCCATATTCTATGTTAAAAAAACATAAAAATTAAATAATTACAACCAAATAATTATAAAACTAAAAGATTCAGGCTTTGGGTAGACAATAAAAAGTACGAAAGTGTACAAAAAAGAGTATAATGTACCGGCCGTCGGCCGTCGGCAATTGTGAAAAATATCCCGCTTTTGACTAACTTTACTAATTACTTCATATCTTCTACAATTTTCCTTATATGAACAAAAATCTTTTTGTATTTTGTTCTACATAGTTGTAACTATATTTTAGTGTATTGTAATAAACGAAATTTTATTTCAATAAAAAGATAAAATGATATATACATAACACTTTTTATTTCTAATTTCCACATTTTATGTTGTAAACCATAAAAATAAAATTACAACCTTATAATAATTTTACTAAAAGATTCGACCTTTAGGAAGAAAATAAAATGTATGAAAGAAACCAAAAAAAACATGTCTTCTATTTCTATCAGACATCGTTGAAACATATAGAGGAAGCAATGAATTCAAAAAAGCAAGCCGGGTCGAAACGAACAAATCACAATATATAACAATCAAATAGGCAGAGAATTCCGAGAGTGAGCAAAGCGAGAGTGTAATGTTAGAAATCGAAAGGTTTATAAGCGTGCTAAATGGTTGGTGTCTCAAAAAGGACTGAGGTCCTGAAGTAAGTTTGGGATTTACGTTTTGGCCTAACGGAAAATAAATACTACAAATCTAGAGGGTGGGAAATGCCTAGGTATTACAAGGGTCAGGGGTCAGGTAAGAAAGGAAAATTTATCTGTATAGTGTATAGAAAAAGGACGGGTAAAATCCTTGGTGAAAAACAAGGTTGAATGCATAATAGAAGGGGTGAATGCGCGGAGTCCGGGTATGTTAGAGTTTCATAAATAGTTCGTTGTGACGTCAGTCTTGTCTACCCTTTTATGCCATAAACTACCTACATCGCAATCTATACAACTCTTTCAGAAGCTTCGTAGTACCTTAGACCTCTACTAGAAAGCGCTAAATGTCATTTATTAAACAGTTCCAGGCCCAAAAAAAACGAAAAAGAAAAAAAAATAGATTGCCGAGATCTCAGCTTACAGGCCCTGAGCCCCGGTCTTGGTGCGCCGAGATCTCAGCTTACAGGCCCTGAGCCCCGGTCTTGGTGCGCCGAGATCTCAGCTTACAGGCCTCAAAGGGTTCTTAAAAAAACAATAAAGTTTCCAACTTTTTTAAAGGAAAAAACAGTAACATTAAAATCAAATCACAGAATCGTATCAAATCTTAAAAAAAGATACAATCAGATTCACGTCACGTTTCATCACTTTCTACTCGCTATAATTTACTTTCTTTTTGTTTATTTTAATTGTATTATTATAGTATACGATTTAAGGGAATAGTTATACTTTTTTATGGTTCTAAAAAAAGTATATATATGTTGAGTATACATTTGTAATTTATGCAATAAATAAAAATGTTACCTGATAATATATTTTAAACCTGTTTTCCTGTTAATATATTTTTTCTCTACATTTTTATCGACACATATTTAATAATTTTTAGGACTCAAAGACGAAAAAGTTTTAAGAAATGTATTTATATGATCAATAAAATTATTATTTTGGTTTGGTATTTGGTATATTAAAAATGTAAACAAATTGGTCCGAAAATCTGAGACAATAACTTTCTCGTATATATATATATATATATATATATATATATATATATATATATATATATATATATATATATATATATATATATATATATATATATATTCCTATATTTTTACGAGGATTTTTAGAGTTGATAAAACGTATCTTTATAATCTTCGTATCGAAGTAATACGAGGCAATTTTTAAAAAGCCTACATTTTCGTTGTCAAAAAGAAAAAAAGAAAGGAAATGGAAAAAGATAATGAGGTAAATGGAATAAGGGGAAAGTCTGAGTTTGATTTCGGATGTAACGGATTCGAATCGAGAAGGTGAATTTTCCGTGGATCAGCTGATTATTATCTTCAAAAAGGAAAAGCCAGGTTTTTCCTATTTGATAGAGAGTTCTCTACTTTTTTGACAAAACTGACAAGGAAAACCCGTTTACCCACTTCCGGAAAGTAGAGGTTTACAAAGAAATCCGGCACTTTTTTCATCATTTTATTCGGTTTATAACTGTTAAAAATTACGACTTTTATAACGGAGCTAGATAATATTAAATGGATTTGTCCGGGTTTTTGAAAAGTCACGTAGCTTAGTTTATCTTACGTTAAAGCTGATCAGTTGACCTACTTGCCTTATAGTGAGCTCGCTTCAAGAAAAGTAGATGGAGATTGGTCTTAAAAGATCAACGGTAACAAATAGAATGTCGTGATAAAAATGAATCATTTAAAAACTTAAGAGGTATTGATATAAATGATCTTGTCAATAAAGCCTAATCTTTTGTTTCTATTTCAAAATCATTATTTTGGGATATAGAATATTGTTAGAACAAACCAATAGCAAACTGATAATATAAACTAAAAATGTATGGGGTAACAATTTACTGTCCCGCATAACATTAATGTATGTAATTTTATTCACCCACATAACACATTGACCAAACCTATTATACGTATATCATTGATGTATGCGCTTCAGTACCATATTTAGGACTCGCTAAATATATGTTACGGCCTAACATATATCGGTTGCTATGTTACGGCCTGGTCTATCAAACTTCTCTTTAGCAGTTCATTAATCCTCGTCCCGTCGAGATTGGCAAACACGAGGCGAGCGCGAGCAAAGAGCGGAGGAGCATTAGTCACTGCGCATGCCCAATGCTTCTGCTCGTTGCTTGGTTTATGCTCGCCAATCTAAACGAGACTTTATGCAATTTTATTATAATAAAGTTTCTAAGTTAACTAACTTTTTTTTTAAGGTTAACACTTGTCAAAATTTCTCCGAAACATACAAGTTTCACACTTTTCTCTTATGTCCAATAATAAATTAATGAAATACAATATTTCATGATTTATAATTGTATATAATAATCATTCAGTCCCTCCATTTGTTCGTTCCTCTTGAACATATTATGCACAATCAAATTTTCCTTCCGAGCTTACCGAAGGTAACGGAAGCTATGCGATCGTTCTGAAGAACGAAAATATTTTATGTCTCCGATTTCAAAAATTCCAACACAGAAATCCGTTTCAGACATCAGGAGCAATTTTGGTTCCGGGTTGAGGATAGCGGTCAGTCTGTCGGTCTGTCGCTCAAATTTTGCGAACCAACATATTATCTTTAAAACTGTTAGTCTGATTTTAATGAAAGGTCCCATATAAGTTTCAACTTCTGCGCCCGTTTCTTTCTCTTCCGCCTGCGCACAAACATACATTTATTTACACGTATACATTTAAAAGTACTAATCTGATTTTTATGAAAATTGGATGGTTTGTCGAAAGCAGCCCGGAGATAGAACCAGATTAATTTCAACTGTTAGCGCTCTTTACATTTTGCCATTTTGCTAAATTGATACTTTAATTCATGTAAGAAATCAAAACAATTTTGACGGATTAAATAAACGGGGGAAACATTTAAATAAATTAGACAATAATGGCTTGTAAAAGCATATAATTAATAAAGTACTTGATAGGACGCGAGGAAGCTATGTGCCACATAGCTTAATTTGTCGTTTATCATTTTTTTGTGAAACATCGTATCTTAAATACTAATAGATTTTAATGAAATGTGGTTAGTAGTCTATTGTAAGTCCTTTATTAATTTCAACTTTTTGCGCTAATTTAATATTGCTTAAAAAATAAATATAACCACGATGGGAATTGGAAAAAACAACTTCAATACTTTAAATTTGTCAATCTTTAAAAGTACTCATCCAATTATGAAAAAATTTGAATGGTTTGTCGAAAGTAGCTACAGATGGTCCCATATCTTATTTTATACCATTCGATTAAATTTAATATTGCTTAATTAAGTATGATGCCAGTGGGAAATGAAACATTAAAATCTACCGTAACCATTCGATCTTGATTTGTACTTAGACTTTTGACCGATCCTCGCTATCTTCAATTGCAATTTTATTTCATAATAATAATGTAAAACTAGTGTAGGAAGAGAGTATGAATAACCCATACTGTTCTGGCTCTAGCCAATAAAAATATTATACAGCAAATAAAGTAGATTTCGGTTCTCCTGAAATCCTTAAAGCTATAATTAAAATATCTGTTACAATAATTTACCTCGTAAAATATCTTCTAGTGTTACTGTTTATTTAGTTTAACATGACCTAAATAATGTTAAAATATAAACCTGAACCCTTACAATTATTTAATTCTCCTAATGAATTTAATCATACATTAAAAGTTGCTTTTTCGCGTTCAACCAATCTTATTTACATTTTTTATCATCATATTATATTGTTGCTTAAGTCGAAGTTGATAAATGTTTATCTATTTCGTTTTTTGTTGCAGCTATGAAAAAAGGAGCCATCAGAACATACTTTAATAGTTAGAGCGGAACCAGAGCTCGTTAATATTTTTATTTATTTATTTCTATTCGGGAATATGAAATCAGGATGTAAAGGAATTGAGTCATGACAAAGGCCTACGCGTTGAGTTGTGAGAAAAGCGGAGGGGATTCAAGATGAAAATGGAGCGGAAATCTTCTCAACTCGAAAAGGTAAAACAAAAAAATACTATAATTAATATTAAAAGTGCTACTGAATTAATATTATGCGGCTGGTTTGTTCCGAAGAGTGCGTTAATTGAGTCCTACACCTTTGTTTTAAGCAAACTTACAACTTGTTACGAATATAACGGGGTTTCTAACTTAGCTTTTTTTCTTTCTAAGTGATAGCTTGGGGTTCTGATCAACCTTAGTGGACTTGTTTAAGTAGCGCGCATGCGTTCTCTACTCTGAAGGACCTTGTTCTTTCTTACCCAAGGACGACTTGACTTATATTAGTTTTTTTTTTTTTTAAACGGCAGCAAACAAGAAATAAAACTAACTCTCCTGCACTTTCTATCCTTGCAGGACCTTTAGAAGATCAGTTAAAAACACTTTACACTTCTTTTTTTTTAATTTATTTTATTCTCGATCTCGCATCACAGTCACGACAAAGGTGAATCTTCAATTTTAACACGTATTATCATTGCATTCACTATTGTTATGAGCATTCACCAACTGTGTATGTGTCTCGCTTCTTTCGCAATCTTATAAACATCGTCACTTTAAAACACAATAATGCAGTTCGATGTAAATTCCATAGTATAGCGTACTGAAAAATAATATAATACAGCTTTCTAAAAGCACTATAGTGCAACTCACGGAAAATACCATATGCAGCTTTCTGAAAGACCTTAATACAGCGTACTAAAAAAAACAACTATACTACAAGTCACGTAGGTTTAGCTCGTTCTCATATTATACGATAAAGTTAAAAAAGAAGCTAAGACTTATAGTTATAATACTTATACTGATATATCTCTCAATGTTATGATTATCAATTACCTATCATTTACTTTTATAAGGTACAACTTTTATTGAAGTCATTTAGACACAATTATTTTGGAGTAAAACAAGCCAACATAGTTCTTTATTTTTTTTTTACAATAAGAATTTGTTAAATGTGGTTACAGGTTGTGTAAGGTAGTTAGACATTTTAAGATGTGGTTAGATATTTTAAGAGGTGGTTAGATATTTTAAGAGGTGGTTATACATTGTTGTACCAATCTTAAAATATCTAACCACATCTTACAATGTCTAACCACCTCTTAAAACCTCTTGATGTGGTTAGAGGAAACACTTTTGTTGTTCTTTGCTTTTTTTTTGTTTTTTAATAAAAAAAAAAATCTTTAAAATTCATAACTGTAAAACTAAATAATATAGCTTAGACAATGATTTTCTATGACTATTGCTAAACGAAAAAAATATAAATTATTATACGCATTAATAAGAATGCGCATAGCAATTTTTAAAAAATTGCTTAGTTAAATACAATTATCTTATTAAACAAAAATTACCATATACGCATCACAATGCGTTTTTATCCTAATACATAGTTTGTTTGTTGTTATTTTTACGGATTTCTAAGCTTTTCGGTTGAAAGGAATTCTAGTGAAAGGTTTATATTCTTCATCTTGTAATTCATAGAAGGTCGTAATGGAAAGTTTATTTTGTATTCGTATAGCTCTAAAAGTCTGAATGTTTGAAAATTAAATTTATTGGAAGACTGAAGATGCGTTTCTAAAAGTAGATAAAATGCTTTTAAATATAAAATCATAAGAAATGGAAATAGAAAAGAAGTAGAAAGGTTCATTAGTTAGAAAGATAAAATTTATAAATTATTTTGACAAGCTAATAATATATTAGTTAATAATATATTAATATAATTTTTAAACGCATAAGCGAGAATGGTGAATAGCATTTTAAAATGTGTTAGACATTGTAAGATGTGGTTAGCGATTGTATTAGAGGGTAAGACATTATAATATGTAGTTTGAGATTGTAGGAGGTGCTTGGACATTGTAAGATGTGGTTAGAGGTTGTATCAGGTGGTTATACATTGGACGATGTGGTTAGCGGCTGTAGCAGGTGGTTGAGACATTGTAAGATGTGGTTAGAGGTTGTATCAGGTGGTTATACATTGTAAGATGTGGTTAGAGGTGGTATCAGGTGGTTATACATTGTAAGATGTGGTTAGAGGTTGTATCAGGTGGTTATACATTGTAAGATGTGGTTAGAGGTTGTATCAGGTGGTTATACATTGTAAGATGTGGTTAGAGGTGGTATCAGGTGGTTATACATTGTAAGATGTGGTTAGAGGTTGTATCAGGTGGTTATACATTCTAAGATGTGGTTAGAGGTAGTATCAGGTGGTTATACATTGGAAGATGTAAAAGTTAGTTACAAATTAAGCTTTTATTAAATATAAATGGATACATTTCAAACTAAACAAAATTATCAAGTTCAAATTTATGACAATGAAATCTGCGGAAGCCTATGGACCAAGTTTAAATTAGTTATTTTAATTTTAGGGAAGATTCCAAAGAATATTAAATGAAGAAATGTTGGTAGAATTAAAAAAAAAAAAGCTTGACATAAGTTCAGTATATTATGGGAATCAAGAATTTTAACGTATAGAGACTTATAGCCCAATTGAGAAATTTCATTCGATACAATAGGTAGTTGAGAGGCAAAAGTAAACATTTGTTTTTCAGAATGTTCACAATGCTTCTATTATCTGCGGTAAGCTCGACAGCAAAATATTTAGATCTTCCATGAATTATTAGGTATATAGTATATAAGACATAGATGTAGATAAGATTAAGTTGAAAGTATAATATTAGTTGGTTCATATGTAGGTTTATTTTTTGATGCTTGTTCTATCTGCTACCCTCTCAGGTCTTTTTATATTTTCTTTCCTTATAAACTTATTTTTATAAGGAATGTATGGGGATCATTCTGAAGAATGAAATCTATCTATGTCTCCGAATTCAAAAATTCCTAGACAGAAATCCGTTTTTGTCTTTAACAAAGAAAATTTTTGGTCTCGAGTCTGTTTTTCAGTCTGCCACTTAACATTTTTTGCGAAAGACCATATTTTGAGTACTTATCTGAATTTAATACTAGGTCATAATTAGCCCGTTATTGGTCCCGAATTTATTTTTACCATTTGCGCACATTTAATATTGAATAAAAATAATTGGAATTGTAAATTCCATGGGAATCAAAACTGCTTCAACTCTCATTCGACCATTCGTCCAATAATAAGGTGTGAGAAGACTATGTGCCACACTAATTGCTAGATTATTTGTATTAAGCCAATTGATCAATCAATATAGAAATGTTGAAAGACGTATCACTACCAAAACTTATCCAACTTAATCACTTATTCAACGAAGGAAACCGAACTTATCGATCAATAAAGAAAAAAAGAACTTATCGAATAAAGCCGCTTTTTACGTTCTAGTGGTCATCATCAGAGCTTAGATTAGATCGAATATAAAGTTTTTATAGAAATTGAGGATAGCGAGGATCAATCAAAGTTACAGTAAATGTTTTGAATTTTCCATTCTTGCATTAAACTTTGAAGAAGAAAATACATTTTTCCGGTTAATCCAAACTATTATTTTTACTTTTGACTCATCCTCGCTATTGTCAATTTCTATTTAATTCACAGTTCATATTCATTCGGAGTATACATTTATTATGTAATTATTGACAAAAACAAACATTTTAAAAAATTATTTCTACTTAAGTGTACAAGTGTAAAAAAATGTTTCAAAAATCATCTTGAAACGCAATAATCTTTAACGTAATATCTGTAATATAAACAAACACATCTTAAAATTTAACCATTTCAAGAGTTTAATAAGTTCTTCAGTCATAAAAAAAACTTGACTCTCATATAACGGTAAGTTCTTCTAAACACTGCTGACAAGTATTTAATGATCTTGTTTTGTGTCATTTAAAATGTATATATACATATACATAGAAATGAAGATTACACAAGTTTTTTTTTAAGTCATAAATTTACATAAGAAATATTTGTAAAGTTTATCATTACATAACCATTTATTTATTTAACTTTTTAATTTATTCTGTAAACAAAAAAAAGAAGAAGTAAAACAAAGCTAAAATGCTAAAAAAGATAGGCTACAAACTTATTTTATTTAATACGGAATTTAAAATTAAAAACCTTAATAGTAAATTTAAATCAGTTACAAATACAATTATAGATTTTGACTATAAATTACATTTGGAAATAAATTTCAATATTGCTAAAGTCGATACTCTGTCGGTTGTGGGTAGTATAGAAGGGAAATATTATAGGAATTTAGAAAAATAAATACATTTTTATCCCAATATATTCAGAAGAGTTCGGTTTGTTTAGCTTTTTACTTACTCATATAAAGAGAAAGTATTGTGATGGCACGAAAATTCGATATTGATGGATTTACACGTTTTGAGGTCCCCTGGGTCCAAAAAAGTGGTTTTTTAAAAATGTGTTTCTGTCGTCAGTACAGACGCCTGGAGCCTAAACTACTGGGCCTATTTTGATGAAATTTGGCATACATGTTCAGAAAAATCATACCCCGAGGCGAAATCGAGAAATGAATTTTAGCTCAAAATTTGGCGGCGCTACCCCCCAAGAACTCTGAAAAAACGGGAGGAAAAATTGTTTCTCGAAAACGGTTCCGACGATTTTGATTAAAAAATTCTAAAATGTAGTCTGTTTAAATACGAATCTAAGCCGTTTTCCCGGGAAAAATCTAGTTCCTGAGAAAATAGCTTAAAACGCGGACGGAGAGAGCCCGGGTTCGATTCCCCGCCCAGGAGGAGTTATTTTTATGATAAATTTTGATGAAATGTTCAATAATAATTAAATTAACATACGAAAACTAATAAATGGAAAACACTGGGCTAAGTTATTATGAACTCTTATATAAGAAAGATTGTCTGAGTTGTGTCGAACCGATTTTTTAATAATGCAAATCTACAGTTTTATGCCGATTTTGATGGCATTTGCACACTTGACCTTAAAAACAGTAGGAACACTGTTGACGAGTGTTTTGAAAAACTACCTAGAAGGGTCACATTATTTTTTATGGAATTTATTCAATGCTCACATTATTTTAGTTTTATTTTTAGTTACATCTTTATTTTGTTCTAATGTGGCCATGCGTCCAATTTTAGTATGTGAGAAAGCTATATGCTAGACTAATTGGCAGACTTTTTTTATCAATTACTTGCAGCTTGTAAATAAAGAAAAAGAAGTTATGGAGGCGTATCAGGTTACAGGTTCGACCATGAAGAGATTGAGCGGATGAATAATTAGACAAGTAATCAGGTAAGTGAATGTAAAAGTACCTGCAAGTAATACCTTGGGGCCTGTTTGACAAGCTGTCACACACAGTAGAAAGGCTTTTTATACTTCCATAATATCATTTTTATCGGTTTTATATTAATAATGCGGAAAAACCCCAAACGAAACTCAATAGGTAGCATATATAAAAACAATCATATATATTATACATGCTAACAGCTTCATGTCGTGCCAGAAATGTGAATCCGCAGAAAAAAATCAACTCACAGAAACTACCTTTTATTGCATTAATAAAATTAAAACAGGAAGTAAAGATTACGTACCTTAATGAATCTTTTCGATTTTTTTTATAACTGTGACACTCGCTTCTTTTTTTTACGAAAAATAAATAAATAATAATAATAAAATGAGACTCCATGATATTGTAAAGGGAAATTTTAATTTTGTTTTTTCGTTATAGAATTCGCATTTTTTTTAAAGGATGATCAAATCTTATGAAGAAGATCGTCTGTCTTTTTTTTTTTTTTTTTTTATACAAATCTAGTTTTATTCCGAGCTTGATGACATTTTGTACACTTGACCTTCAAAACAACACATTATCTACATTAGATTTCGAAAAAGGGGTAGTTGAAATAGACTTAGGCGGAGGAATGACTAGTTAATACATATAAAATGTCGGTGGGAAACGATTGCAAGTGAATTTCTATCACGAACTGTGATCTAGAAGCATGAAAATGATCTACTTCGAGAATCAGCTGTTTAATTTGGCGGCCAATTTAACTTTAAACTGTGATTTACCAAAATTGTGCAAACGTCATTGCCTTCTCGCTGCTCATTTTGAATTATTCAAACCTGTCCCAATTTCAGATGAAGAATTTTTTGAAGATGGTTGAACAGCTTTGTATCTGTCTCGTTATGTATCTGTGTCAAGTTGTAACATTTGTTCTGATTAATGCAGAACAAAAATTAATATTTACTTGCCTTTAAAACGATCAATATAACAAGTTATATAAAAAACAAGAAAAAAACTTATTTTTTTAGCCGTGCGGGATCTTGAAAATATTAAGTATAGAATTCCACAAACTTTACAGTTTTCAAAAATGCTGAGATGCACTTGTGTTCCGAATTTCCCGCATATCGCAAATGAATGTACTAACGACTAGTATACGCTCGTTCAAAAAGTGGGATTGCTGGATTTGAAGTTATCAGGTTAACAATTTTTGAAAATTTGAAACTTCTGTTTACAGTTTGGTCACAATTTTGTTTACTTCTTTTGTCTATGTCTTGCGGATATCTAGATTTTGCAATTTAAAAATTGTTGTGTCGCTATCTGATATCAATGTCACCATTATAACGTTTCAGTTAAAGGTTTTTACATGAAGACAGTCTATTTCTCCCGTTAAATCTTTCTAAAGCCATTCTCCCTGAGATGACACTTTTACTTTCATAAAAGCTATAGAACATCAACACCTATTGTGACGAGTAATTGTAATGATACACTCGATTGTTACACTATGGTTGTTTAGTGTCCTTGAAAAAAGAAACTTCAGAAATATTTCGCTAGACTATGAACATCGCTTTTGAATTTACCCTCTATTGCCAATTCATTTTTAGGCAACATATTTGCAATTTTTTTCACTCATTGCAACCCCGCAAAATTTAGTGGTCGAAATAATTTCTCGTTTTTACTACAGGGGTATGATTTTTTTTTTATGAAAATGTATACTGTATCTCATCAATTTGGTTCAGTACTTTAGTCTTCAGCTATGCGCAAAGAATAGGTAGAGAGAGCATACTCTAAAACCATCACTTACTCAATAAGTTGCTCAATTAATCCAGGAGGTGGTACTTTCAAGAGGCAAAACATACTAAACTATTGTGTTTTTATCAACAGTTTCTGTTTTGTCCCTTGATAGCTTATCACTGTTATCACTATAATCAATTGATTTTATTTAGTAATTGCACCTCTTCCCTTTAATATGAATATGATTAATTAAAATCATATTATATTTAAATCGTCTTAGTTGAATATTGCCAATATATGTAGGAAAGTAGAAAACCACAGATATTTCCCATCATTTAATTATAACTATTTCTACTTTTTTTCTTTTTTTTTTTGTTACGTGATTGGTCAGCTAGCACACATTTTCCTATACATAATAGATACAATCAAAGTAGATCTTTATGTTAGTTTAACGCTCTATGTTTCACAGAAAAGCAAAGATTGGTGTCATCTCGTGACTCTACTTTCTAGGGTAAATGAACTAATCTTGTCCGGCCACAAACTGTTCACCCATGGGTAGTTTTAGATCTCGCGCCGTGTTAAGATTCATTCAGTCCAATGCTTGTTTTGTCGCGTCGTGAGGAATAATATGATTTCTACATCTGCATTTCATAAGTTCCTCCTTTTTCTTATGTTAGAGGACTCCCACATTGAATCGAATAATCATGAAATTTTGCATTGGTTAATTAATTAATTTTTTTTTATCTACCTTTAGATCTTAGTTATCAGATGATTTGCAATCCACTTAGCTACTATGTCTACCCCTTTAAAGTTTGTAGCTACATTTTACTTATTAAGTATTTTTACGTTAGATTAAAAATGTAGTAAAAAAAATTGAAGATCTTAGTTTCTCATAAATGTAGTATAATATATAGAGATAAATTATTGTTTTTGAATTTTGAGATTTAACGGATTTACTCTGTTTAAGGTCTCTTGAGTCCAAAAAAGGTTGTTTCTAAAAATCTCTGTCTACAGTCTGCTCATACGCGTGGAGCCTGAACTACTTGGCCTATATATCGATGAAATTTGTAATGCATGTTCAGATAAAATAACATTCTGACGCGAAAAAAGAAATTTAACTTTATCTTTGGGGCCCTACCCCGAAAACCTCAGAAAAAAAAATTTTTTCAAAAACGGTTACGTCGATTTTGATTAGAAAAATTGTATAATATAGTCTATTTAAATACGAATCTAACAATATCAGACGTTTTCCTGGGACAAATCTTCTATAAACGCAAAGGGTGAGAAGTCGGGTTCGACACCCAGTGGAGTCACTTATTTTTAAGCAATATTAAATTTGGGAAAATGATTGAAATTAATATAGGTCTGTGGTTAATTACAATAGTTAAAATGACAGCTGTGGGTTATACAACAAACCTACATTTTTAAAACATTGAATGAGAATTTTTTAAAGATATAAGTTTAAATAAAAGAAAGTTTCTGCACGTGCGTATAAGAGAGGAATAGAATGTTAAAAGGAATAGAAATGTTAAACGACAGATCGACCGGTACGAGGCCATGAATGATTCCTGCTGTTTGAAATGGAGACTGTAAAATACCGCTCTTCAGAATTATCACAATGCTTTTGCTACCTTCGGTAAGCTCGGAAGCAAAAATGTGTTATTTCAAAGTAATTTTTTGATAAAAGATTAGTAAATTTTGTTTAGCTCCGTGGAGTAGAAAGTACAGGTCTGAGAACTGCGAAATGAGGAGTTAACTCATATTTATTAGTTGTTGCCGATACTTTTGGAGGGTATTTGACTATTCTAACAGAGGTTAGAGATTTAGTAAAACGAAATCACCTAACTCGGAAGTGATTCTTACAATCTTGAACACTATTCTTGGAGAAAAATCCGGTGTGGAGCTGGTTCTAGCTATTACCGAACAATGGTTTTTCAAATAAGCTTGTGCTGTAACAGGTCGCATCTCCCTCACGCAACTTTATCTACTTAAAGCGTATTCACACTTGCGGATCACCGTGAAGTTTTCATTAATATTAGCAACCTCACCTATTTGCAATCTTATATTTCGACGAGCATAGAAGAAACATCATTAAATCAAGTTTCGCAAGCCAATATTAAAAAAAAGTAAGGTCTTCGACCCTGGAATGAAAAAAAAAAAAAATCCTTCCACTCAACTACCGAAGGCATTTCATTGTTAATTCTTGCTAAACTCTCTCCAACAAGTCTATCTATATAGGTAAAAATTCCTCGTGTACATACGAGAAGTTTTACAGCCTTCACATCATAGTAATACCTTACCCCACGTCGTAGTAAACTTATAAATATACACCTAATCATTGTATTATATATTAAATATAACAATATAAGATATCTTTATTCAAATGCAAACGACGGAAAAGGTGTCACTCACAATATGTACGTAATCGCCTTCCCATATTAGCAATTGGTAACGGTAGTCTATTGTCTGTTCCAATACCTCCGCGGATGGAAAATATATTTTCTTCGTCCGCCTAACCTCTAAATAAAATTAACACATTAATAGGAAATTAGATTACGACGAAAATCTATATTATTATCTATGATTATGGTCTCCTTTTTTATTATTTTTTTTTTTTTAAATCTATTGAAAATCACTTCCGATCCTTTGATTATATCCTTTTCTAATAATATCTAAATCCTCCGGATCGTAAAATATTTAGTGAATCCCGACAATTTCATTCTCATGAAGTTGCTAATGAATCTCATCATGTGCAACTTCTAATGAAGTTGCTCATGAAGAGAGGAAGAGAGAAATTGATAACGTTAACTAATATTTCGCTGAATCCTTTGCTCTAGTCTTTTATGCCATTTTTATTTAAAATGTTTCTCCCTCAATGACAGTTAAGTTCATCAAATCAGCAGTATACGCTAGTTCCTATAAGTACTACCTATACAAAAAATACAAAAAGTACCACCTATACGGTGCTGATTATGATCGCTTACGGTTCCACCTTAATAAAGCTCCCGAGGAGAAGTGGAGAAACAATTTTTTACTTTCTCATAAACGTTTCCGCCTTAATATAGCTCATGAGGAGAGGGGGAGAGTCCATTTTTTTACATCTCATAAAAGGTTCCGACGATTATTATTTATATTTATAAATATCTATTTCGCTGTCTATTTGAGAAATCTATATGAATTGGTATTAGGTACAAATTGAACTGTGTAATTCGTTTCCGGGATATTATATACCGTTTTCACGGGAAACAATCTAGTTTCCAAAATATTAATAGAAATAAATCTGATTTAGCTGAAAATCGGAAATAAAACGTTAACAATCACCTGCTGAATACTTTTGAAATTAGTAAATTTACTGGATTTAAATTCAGTATAAGTTGTTGTTTTTAAATCTCTTTTACAAAATATTAACACTATTAAATACATAGATACAAGTAAATTCGTTAATATACTTTAGATAGAGCATCATACACTAAACGTCCATAGTATATTTGACATTTTCCATTATTACATCAAAAGAGAAATTTAAAAAAATGAAGAAATAGAATGTTTTATTCGTTTCTTTATATTCTAAAAGCAATGTGATATTATTATAATGTCAAAACAAGTGGATTAGATGAACCCATATTCAATGGTTTCGTTTAATAAAGATCAGATTATAATTAAGTGATGTAACTCTTTTACCCAAGTCAAAATAGATTATTATTATTTTATTGAAAAAGATAAAGAGAAAGAAATATTCATACGAAGAGAATATTATATTCTTCTTATTTTGGCTTCAGAGGTAAAATATAGATAAGAATGGAAACAGGTAGAGTATAGAAATTAACCTGATATTTTACATGATATCTGACCGGAACGGAACGCTTTTATATCTAAATACCAAATCAATGTAATAGAATCTTTCCAAAGATAAATTGTAAATCAATTTATAGTAAATCTTACTTTAATCTAAAAGAAGGATTGAATAACGGAAAGATGATAAGAAAAAATATTCAGAAAAATAAATTTAAAAAAAAAAATATAATACCAGGATCAGGATATAATCCGAAGATGTCCTTATCTAATAACACTTCCTGAAGAAAGAACCTTATTCACAATAAAGACGGTTATTAAATCATAAAAAAGAGATTATATCGTACTTAACTTCAACACTGAATATGAATTTGAAAGTAAATTTCAAAGGTTGAGGGTAATTTTAGAGTTTAGAGGGCTTAACGATTTAATATGTTAAAATGTTGAGTTTTTGTTGGGGGGGGGGGGCTTTAAAAACAAGTTAAATGCGGTAAAACTTCACAAGCTTAAATACCAGATCCAGAATACTTCTCGTCAATTTAAAAAAATAAATAAAAATCCCTCTAATTTCAATTATTTTATTCAGAAATAACAAAATGTAAAATACACAATCAATTATTATTAGTAAGAATAGTGATTGTCAGAACAGAAATTATGAAGTGCTCTCCTATTCGCTGTTTGTTTCTTATGTTTCTAGAAAGTGATTAATAGATTTAATAATGAGTATTCAATCGTTCATCAATGATCTGTCGTGATTGATGGGACTCTTACAATCACTTCTAACTGCCGTCGTATTTATTATAGGCCATTCATACATCATCAGAAAAAAATATTATAAAACACTACAGCCTACAGGAGGCTATAGGGACCGACCAATCAATTATTTTACTTTCTCAAAATTGTACGTAGTAGTTACATATAAAGAGAAAGTATTGTTATAGCGGAAAAATTAAATTTTGATGGATTTACAAGTTATAAAGGCCTCTTAAGGCTAAAAAAAAACAATTTTTTTAAAAAATTCTGTTCTCTTTTCTGCGATCTGTTAAATTTAGTATACATGCTTAGAAAAAACATAATTAGCTCTAATTATTAGGGACGCTGTCCCCTCAAAAACACTGATAAATTGTGAAAACTATTATTTCTCAAAAATGGTTCTAACGATTTTAAATATCAATTCTTATAAGTTTTCCCGATAAAAATGTTGTTTTTACGGGATATTAATAAAAAAAATAAATTTATCTCTACTGAATTCAAACTCAAAATATCAACAAAACAACCACCTATTGAACACTTTTTAAAATGTTAAATAATAAAGTAATTAAATTAGAGGTCATGGGACTTAGATTCAGTAACACTATGTGAATGAGAAAATTAAGTTCGATATTGTTGCCGATGTTTTTATAGTAAAAACGAGACTACTTGGAAATTAAATAACCATGTGAGGCTTGATCAAGATGAAAAAATCGATCAGACGGTGACATTGGATCTCTATCAGCCAACACCCATCGGATGTATTGAATGCTTTCCCGATTCGTAATACTTCATTAATGCCTTAATATTTGCAGCTTTTAATCGGCCCACAACACTTCATAATTTATTTAAATATTTTAATTCTTTATATTTTAAATTATTAACATTCCAGAAAGAACCCAATAGAACCGGATCAATTTAATCTCCGCATTTCGATTTCTATTCTTTTTAATCTGTCGTTCAATTTTCTATCGTTGTTTATCAATTATTAGGCAGACACCCAAGGTCATGTCCAGGCGTTGATGATGGCGCCTGGTCGAAGTTTAAAGAATTCCTCATAAGCGCCATTTGGCTGTCCTTGATTTACTAATTTGCACAATGTGAAATTTTTTCCTCTTTAGAAGACCAGTTATGATTTGAAGTACGTAATGAATTAATGAAGTTCTATGAGAGCTAAGAATTTAGATTTTAATTTATATTCAAGTTAGAAAGTTATTTCAAGTTCTTTTTCGATGAATTCAAGTTCTTTCCAGTCAGTGAAGTAAGAAAGTTTTATTTATATGTTTTCAGAATTGACACATTGCATCCGAGCTTGCCGAAGCAATGTGATCGTTTTGAAAAACGAAAAACTTTTATGCTTCTGAATTCAAACATTCCAAGACAGGAATCTGTTTCAGACAACAAGGGACATTTTTGGTCCCTTGTTTGTCTATCTATCTGTCAGTTTTTCTCTAAGGCTCTAATATCTGTTCAACCGTTATTTGCCTTAGCTAAATATATACCACTATGGTCCAATATTTCTTAAAACGAGCGTATAAACTTATACTTCTTTAACAAATATTAAGCGCTGTAATCCATTTGATCTTGTGTGATCCATCGCAATCTTATTGGTTTTGTAAGTATTTATAATGTATGCTCAATACAGTAAATACTAATATTTTTTGATCGACTACGTACCACTGTAATCCAAAAGTCTTTGAGCGAATATATACTGTATTCCTTAAAGTCTAATAGTTTTTTAACCATAACATATATACTTCTTGTACTAAAAAACTTGTATCCTTCCATATTTGTTGTTGTTGTTGGGGTAATACTTTTCTCATTACTGATGTCAAATATGATTTGCTGTCATAAAACCCAAAATTTATTTTGTTTTCCTTGTAAATTTTTAAGTTTCAAAGCAAAGCATTTTGCATTATCCTGATTGACGGTGAGTTATATTTGACACTTGCTTTTAACATTATAGAGAATTGCAAATGCCACATTGTTGCATGGAAAGTGTAAGCGAATCTGTACTATAATATCTCAATTGACTGTAAATTCACATTGAGACTGATTGACGTCCAAGAGTGAACTTATTTTAACTCGATCTAGAGAAAGCCTCATATGATTATAAATTTTAAAAAAAGTTTGGATCACGATACACATGAATATATTCATGACAAAAGTTTAACTTTACACAAGGTACAATCTAATAGTGTTGATAATGTCATTTTAAAAATCCTCTGACAATAAGCCGCATGCCGCATCTATAATATTGACGTGAAAGTTTTTTTCTCAAATGTCGTTAAGGGGCAACACTGAAAGTTTTAACAAGACTGCAGACTGATCCAAAAAAATTAACAAAAGGAAAAACGTGTAGTCTCAGTGGAACTGTTGTTATTCCTAAACAAAGATCCTTGCGAGTTCAACCTTGTAACTCAAGGTATTTTCCCTCTTGGTATAACGGGTTCTCTTTTCGTATAGATAGCGAATTTTTGGTCTGCTATGAGGAAGTGATTGGCAGCCTTGCGTCTGGTTCCTCGCAGGTTTGCCTCCTATATAAGACGTCACTTTCCCTCTCGCTTCCCCTCTAGGCTTCGAGATATAGAGATCTTTAATAATGGCAACACTGTTATTCGCATTCAATGCATTGTAGTTTGAGGTGACACGTTCCCTTCTATTTATTTTTTTTCTTTTACCAATCAATCAAAAAAGAAAATTATGTATGATCAATAATGATTATGTATTAAGATTATGTGTATATAAGGAAATTAGTTTAAAAGACTTGACCTCAATACATCATTTCTAAACATATTTAACTTACGGATAACATTAAATAGACATTTCTTAATTATTTGAGTTAAATTAAACATTAATTTATCAATCTTTTTTTCTGTAGTACGTGTTTATAACTCTACATTGTCATAATTCTATTATTGAGAGTTTATTAAGGAAAAAACGAAAGCATACGTTTGCTCCTAACAATCAGTTAAAGACTTAATTCTGTCTCCACTAATCAGCTAGTCACTAAGTTTTGCCTTTAAGCTTTTATCAGAGAGAAACATAATCATGGTTCTGTCATAATCAATCAGCTGTTGGCTTAGTTCTTAGTTGTCTTCGTCAATCATCTGTTGGCTTAGTACTGTCTTCAAGATTTTATTTATGGGAAACAAAAAGATAATTCTATCTTAATCAATCAGCAGTTGGATTAGTTTTTGGTTGTCCTTCCTTACAATTAGTTGTTGTGTTTACCCAAGTTTAATCTCTTAATTAGTGTACATTCTTCACCAATCATCAGTAATTTGGATCAGTTAGTTGCTTGGTTAGTATAAATAATAGGTTAACCAACAATTGGTTTAAACTTCTTTCAATCAATCAGTGCAGGCTCTCTTTTGAGATTGCCATCTTAACTAGTGTACCTTCTTCATCAATCATCAACTATTTGAATCTTAAACAATCAGTAATTCACTATGTAGACCCAGCTGACAATTATTTACTTTTGTTAATTGGATAGTAATTAGTCATTGAAAGGTAGCTGAGTTATTACCTTCTCCAATGATAATAAACGTTTAACATATTTAAATTTATCATTATAAATTTCTTGGTCGATAATCTGATATCTTGAATGATAGTTATACTATCTTCAAGAGATTAAAAAAAGTATTTAAATCCTACATTGTAGTATTTAATGTATGAATTATGAAAATTTTTCATCTAAGAAACTAAACAATACCTTAATTCAATTGCATTTCTTTATTGCAATAAAAAACAATTTATAATTTGAAAATAAACGATAATTAATTAGTTCAAGGTTTTAATTTCTTTTAATTAAAATCAAAATAAAAGAAAGAAATAATCGTGTCTCAAACATAGAAAAAAGAGAAAGATCTCATCTCTATTTCTTTTCTACTTCTTCATTTTTTTTTTTTTTTTTACTCAATCCTCTTTTGTGATTGGTATTTGAGTTTATAAATAGGTAAGCGTGATCAGAAGATTGGAAATAAAAATGTATGTACAATTCTTTTTGCTTAGAAGGATTTCTATTGGTTTTTTTTTTATTGTTGGGGCAACACTGATCAAGTCAAAAGCTGCTGGAAGATAGTCTAAGAAGCTTGTGAAATCGGACGTACAAAAACACAGCGGTTTTTGTATACGTCCGATTGTTTGCAAGCAGGCTCGCCATTGTGATCATTCTGTGGGAAACACACGCCATTAAATCACATATCACCTTTTGTAAGGGCATACACTCAACTTTCCATCCCCTCCCCCCCTTCATTTTTAATGTTTGCTATTATTACAATTTCTTTATCTTTATCAGCTTATTAGCTGTAATTGAAAAGGTTCATACAAGTATTCTTTTCTCTTAAACATTCTTAAGTCAAATTATGATGTTGAAGTATTTAAAAACATTCGTTATTTTTAAATTCTATCATTAACCGACTTAGCTGTATGTTTTATTATTTTTTGTAAATCTCAACTTACTACGGCCACAGCTAGAATTAATATATTTCTGTTTTGATTGTGAGAGGAGCTACTGTCATTAATTTAATATATCGATAGTTCAGTTAAAAAATAATTTAAATAATTTTGAAAACTAATAAATAAATTATAACTGTTTCAATTACCACTCGTACCTAGGTAATGCTCTTCAATGTAGATCATTGTGAGGGCTTCACAGTTAACTAACCAATTTTTATAATATAACAAACGTTAAGTACGATTTGAACAAAAAAAAAAGAAAAATTTATTTTTAATATATCATTGAGAAGCAACTTATTTAAAAATAAAAAATAAATTATGTTGGAGGAGAATTCTCCACAATACCCTCTCCTCAGCTTCTACCCTTTTCTCTGCCTTGGCTGACATTAGTTATTAGTTCATAAGCTGGTTTTAGCCTATCATGGCCACTTATTTTCCATCTCTCAGAATAATGAATTGTGAAGTGTTCAACACTTTGAATGGACTTTCGTATTGGGGACTTTGCCCAGCTCGAAACTCTGTCTATTTGTACGAAACCTCTACATTTCTATAGCTCATCCGGGACGAATGATCTATGCTGAATCTACCTTTTTGGGGGGGTTCGTATAGTGAGCGGAAGTTCTCTCGCAATCTATCTACAAGATTTGAGGATTCTGAAGATGCTGCAGTAGGCGTTGGAATAAGATATTCACCTGGTACCCGGAGGCACTCCCCATAGAGAAGTGCATATCCTCCTTTGTGGTGGTTCTTAAGCCAAGCAAAACCTGGGCTAAAACTAATGTCGAATTGATAGCTTTTGAAAATTGTCAAACTAAAAATTCTTGTAATATAACAAACGTTAAGTAGGATTTGAACACAACAAGAACATTTGATTTCTAATACCTTGTTGACAAGCCAAAATAAAAATAAATAATGTTGGAGTAAAAACCTCCACAATCATATTTATGTTTATTGCATGTTTTAAAAAAGACTTGAATGACTGCTTCTAATGTATAAATCATATTTACGTATAACATGCTGTAGAGAGACTTGAACGAATGTTTCTTCAATGTAGACAACATTTATGTATAAAATGCTGTGGAGAGACTTAAATTAATTTTTCTTCAATGGAGGCCATATTTATTCTAGTATGCTGCAGAGAGACTTTAACGAATGTTTTTTCAATCTAGACAACATTAATGTATAGCTCATGCTTTAGAGAGACTTGAATGAATGTATATTACATTAATTATCTTAGAAGACAACATTTAATAATATAAAAGTTATTAAAATACCATTGTAGTATAATATATTTCAGGAAGTAGAGACATTTTTATTAAGAGACAAAGGGCTTATTAAAATACAATGCAGCTCAAAGAATATTTGAAATTACTTAATGTCACAATTAATAACAAAACAATTTGTTTTTCAAAAGTCATTTTTAATTTTGAAGAGTTACTTATTGTAATATAGCCAGTTTTAAAAATTAATATTAACATAGTTTTAGTATTTAATCAACTATAAATAAATATTTCTTTACATTACTTTCTGTTACGTAACTTCATGTAATATTAAAAAATTGGATTTAACCTTATAAGTGTTGCTATTAAGCTAATTTCATTTTTTAAAACATGTGCCATGGCCATGTCTATATTTAGAAAACTTTTGATCAAAGAATTTTCTGATACTTAGGATATCTTTATATCTAATATTTATGATTAGGAATAAAAGTATGTTTCCTGTAACCTTATCAAAGTATATCCTTCTTTTGAATCTAAATTTAATTTATCTTCTGGTTTCTTAATTTTATCATTATTGTTATGTGTTGCGATAATATAATTATAATTATATGAGCATAAGTGATCAACATTTCCAGTGAGGTACAGCTATTATCCCACCACATATTCTCGAACGTATACAAAATTCTTCTATCTTAGACGGTTTCTGGTCATTGCCTTTAGCTCTCCCTAAGCTTTACTTGTATTACATACTTCATCTTTGTCTTCTGTTGGTTCCAGGTGATCTTTGGATGGCTCTTGCTGTCCTTTGGAGTCCTTTCAAAGGCTTTTCTGGCGTTACTATCTGCAGATCGTATATGGGTATGCTCATCCATCTATATAATCTATATTTTGGTAGCTCGTATGCGAGAGTAGTTGGTACTCCTGTTAATAATTAAACAGCATCGGGCGTAATCATAACTTAGAACTTGAAATGATGCGACCACAAATCTGAATTTCTAGGGAAAACCATGTCACATTTTTTGAGGAATTGTTCGACAATGGAAGAATTCTTAACATGGCAATAATGATCGTGAAAACACAAATAAAAAAAATTACTTATTTTTGTTTGTGTGAACAAATTTTGTCCGAAGCATAAATCAAACAAATCTTATTAGAAATAGTTAATCATTATACATAGACAATTTTAATTTGTAAATTTCTTACATGCCGAAATGGAATGGTTATAAATATTATTTAAAATGATCGCGGAAGATTTTACTACGAAAAATTAATAGAAAGAAACCATTCCTGGTTATCTAATTATAATAAGTAGACGACACTAGTCTAGGTAAATATGCACATATTTCTAAATGTCCGATTGACTTCAGAGACATCTTTGATTTGGAGTAATATTTCACTAACTTCGTTAAGCGACAAAGTATCAACTTAATTTTTTATCTACATACAAAGTTTGTACTCAGGATCGTGAAAATAACATTGTCCACTATAAGGGGGATATGGCCGCTCTCCACCATTTTTTTTTTGTTTTTTTTTTTTAATGCTAATTGCCAAGCTATGTCCATGTCCAGCCGAACTTAGCCGACCTCATTCTTAAATGGCATCAAAAGATTTGATTATACAAAAAATTATAGCTTGGTCAGACACTTTGTTGCGCACGCTATCTCCTGGACTATTAGACAAAGGAATATAATCTCTTTAGTGAATTAATTTTAATTTTTCTCTTAGTCTAGATATATAGAATTAAATGAGACTGGTCCTAGATTTTAGGTACTAAATTTTAAACTAAAACTGTCAAATTCAATACTGGAAAGAGCAAAACTGTTAAAATAATTATACGTATATTTAAAATTGTTTTAAAGATAACTGTTCGCTCTTTTGGACTGTTCGCACTGCGTCCAAATTTCCACTAATATAATCATGCGATCATACATTCAACGTTTTACAGTTGAATACAGTAAGAAGATGATTCTCAAAATAATGAAACTACCAAATTCAAAAAGAAATTGTATAGAATTTCTACAATTACAATACTAACATTTATAGAATTTCTATAACTGTCAAAACTATTACTAGAAAACATCTACCAGTCTTTGACAAACCTGTCAAATCTAATATTAAAAGAATTCTACTCTTCTGTGGTGAAACTGACTAATACATTTCATTAAAGTACGATTTATATACTTAGGATATCTGCAATTTTAAGTAACATTGCTTGGGTCGCGAATAATGAATTATATACTAGAGTTAAGTTAAAAATATTATCCAAATAACAATGAAATTTATAATCTTAAGTCTTAATCTCTCAAATACAGACTTGTATTAAATATACAATTTTCCAACTTAATCTTCAAAGATCGTCAACTCTCGCAATCTTTATTTTACTACGTTTTTATTAGCTTGCTTTCTTGTTTGTTTGTTTGTCCAGTACAAATCTTGCAATCGATTTTTAACTAACTTCCCGAGTGGCTAGACTTTTGAAACTTGTAGAATAGGTCAGAACAAAATGCCAATGCATTATTTTAATTCTTTTAGCCATCTTTCAGCAAAATTTAATTCGTTTTCAGCAAATTTTGCTGTATGGAAAGTTAGTTCGGAAAAAATCCGCAAGTTATTTTATTTCTTTTGACATGACCCATATTTACGATCTTCATTTTGACGGGTTTCAAATTTGTCATTTATGACAGAAAATTTAAAAAGAGTATATAAAAAGTTATTTTTATCTTGCAATTTTATATCATTTTTATTATAAGTATAATCGTATAGTAAATATAATCGAGTAGTGTACCGACGGCGACGACTCACCTCGAAATGATTTGTAGTTGCTAAGCTAAGGCAACCACATTTATTTCAATAAAGAATAAATTTTTGTTTCAATATTTTGGTCTTCAAATAGATGTAATAACTTATCTAAATAACTTTAACTTTTTTTCTAAATATGTAATTAAACCAGTTGCCACGGGCTTAATGGCTTGTTATGTATAAAGAAAAACTGATAATATCCATTGGAAATACCTGAGACCTGAGTGCATAGCATGAAAATATGATTTGAAAAATCTAAGGTACCTAATGCAATAATGCCCATGAATAAATTTCATACAACCTTCATACATTATTTATTTAATAATTCAAACTTCTTACGTAATATAACACACACGAATATATATATATATATATATATATATATATATATATATATATATATATATATTGATGTGTGTGTGTGTGTGTATGTATAGCTAACAGAAAAATACATATATAAATATATATACAATTTCTTCGGTTAATTAGTTTATTATTAAGTAGGAAAAAATTGTAAAAATTATTTTATACGTTCTTTTCATATAATTCTAAATGAGTAATATTTTTGAAAGGCTCTATATATATTTTATGGAGGTCAGACTAATGAATGAAATGATTAACAACTAAATAAAATGACTAAAAACTGAAATTTATAGTACCTAAGCAATATTTTTTTATATATATAATATATATTAATCTATAGGTGGAAATAAATTTCCATTTAATCTGTATATAATCTATAAATCGAAATTTTCCTTTTCTATACTGTAATCTATAGATACAAATATTGTAATTAACACTGTAATCTATTTCGTGTATCTCCCTTTATCTTTTTCTTGAGATATATTTTCTATTTAGATAGAGAGAGAAATATTTTCACCATTCGTAATCTATTAATGGGAAATATAAATATAGTCATCTCTAAATCTGTAATAGGAAATATTTCCATCTATAGTTAGAAATATATTTCAATTTATACAGTCATGTATAATTAATTTTATCTATAGATAACACTATAGATGGAAATATTTTTAACAATTTGAAATATTTCTACGATTAAAAATATAATAAATATTTATATTTATATTGTATTAATGAAAAGGAAATATTTTCGCATCTATATTACCGTATTGTATTATTCGAATTAATTCAAAATATTTCTACTTTACTATATTTCATTCTTAGATATATTTCCATAAATGTAATGAACTTTAAGTACCTCAGGATATAAAATAAATGGAACAAAACAAGAATCGCTCAGTACATGTATTGTAGAATAATTAAATTTAAAAATCTTTAATAGAAAACAAAAACAATTTAAAATTTACAAATGTTTTACTCTATGGTGAAGTTAGCTGTGGAGGAATTCTAGAACAGCTGGTACGTTAACTAAGCTATAACTAATGGATACACATACACAGTTAACCAAGTACCGATATGTTATAATAACAAGTATAATATTTTTTTATTTTATTAAATTTAACATAACTTATACTTATTTATTGAATTAATCAATTTTATCTCCTTATATAATTATAATTAAAATTCATCAATTTTTATTAACATTATTTTATAAGGTTCGTATTAAATTAATTTTCACATCTTTATTTTTAATCTTTTAATATTTTATATGGTATTGTTTGTGACTGTTTGAAGAATTGCTATATTGTTTAAATGCATTTGTAGGGAAGTAAAGTTTTTCTTAGAAAGACGGCGTCTTTATTTATGTATATTTATTTATGCATGCCAAAGACCCTTAAGTGATTCTTGGTGATTAAATGTATAATTTTAGGCAGTGGTTTTAAATTTGAATCAGTGGCGAGCAGAGGCAAGTCGGGTGTATAAAGTCGACTGGTGACCCAGTGGCTGAACCACTGCACTTTCCCTCGTAGAGTCCACATCACCTTCTCACCACCCTTACCAACCAGTGAAAGTAATAAAATCAGTGGCGAACCTGACTGTTTTTAAACAGATGTTAGGTCTACGCATAAGAGTAAGTGGCGGGAATATGTAAATGTTGAGGACTTACCATGATTGAAGCTGGGTTTCGGAAGGACAGAGCTCGAAGTGAGAGGAAGGTATGTAAAGTATATTGGCTGGTCCTGTTTGGAAGGCAGTGACGACGTTATCACGAACACACGGACAGACCGACTGATTGAGACAAGGGGGTGGGAGGGGTCCCGCAGGGCTAAACAAAGTGGGGAGGCCCCCACCCCCTTAACCACCCTCTGGCTACTCCCCGCAGATTTCCGGGGGCCCCATAACAACTCACAAAGGACCTCTTGAATTACATCAATTTTCGTAAAAATTTACATGTTAAGAAATCCAGGATCAGAAAATCCTTACGGTATTTTTAATATATTTTTATAGTCAGGATACAAAGGATACGTCCTTGTAATGACACTGCGCCTCGCCCTACTTGCAGCATTCTTAGCTGTATTGTATAGTCTAGAAATAATAACAAGTGGAATTCATATCTAAAGGTATCGAGGCTTATATCGCAAATAAACCTCCTAACTAAGGATATTACAATCTTAACTTATGATTCTGGAAGCTTATCAAGGTATTGAGATCCTATAAAATCATTGTAAGGAAATAAGAATCCTAATTTGGGAGCCTGGAACTTACACTATGGATATTCGAATCCTGGCATACTGATGGTTTAATTTAAAATAATCTATAATTGTATAATCACAATACATATACAGATACAGATATACATAAAAATAACATTCAGACGTCGCGTCAATCATTTTAGTCTGTCGGCTATTTTCTATGATAATTTTACATTAACTCAGTCTATCTGCATTTTTAGTACTTAGAACCTATGCACATATCTTCAAATTTTAGTAATTTAAGTTTATATTGTATGCCTGGAAATCTGGAAAATCCTCTACAAACCTTACACCTTTACGTCCCCACCTCCCTTTTCCCTTTCAATCTGTTAAGCCTCATTTACATTATACATTCACTCACTTCCGTGGTAGTGAGCAGGGAAGTGGCATGAAATAGAAATACAGGAGCACGAGTACGTAAACAGGTTACTCGCGTTGCCCTAGCTCCTGCCACTCGCGCAACCCATTGCTCCCTGGTTCGCAGTTTTTCGTGTGTTTACACTCTGCTCTTCTATTTACTTGCCTTAACCCATTTTGCTGAGCTGGAAAATATTTCCAAAATATCAAACAAGGTACCGATTGCGTTTAAATTTGCAGCAATTATACCGTCGTCTTATAAGACGAACATTCCCACTGAATTTCGTTTTGATATCTGCTACTATATTGAAAATATCGCATTTGGAACTTTAACGCTAAATAATTGCGGAACTATCTCGGCAATATCAACAAATGAAGTATCGATAGAAACTGTTTAACATAAAGGACAACAGGCAACATGTTGCTGAAGCTGCACCTTCTTCGATGTCCTCCATTGCCCGAGGTGAAATAGGTAGTAAGTGAAGCGATAATGTAAACATTCACTGCCTTTCATGCTGCCACAGAAGTATTTTGGGGAGTAAACACAGTAGAGTGAGAAGCAGTGGCAGTGGCTAAATGTAAATATAAACGAGGCATAAAAATTGAAAAAATTCAAGCAGTGTAAAATAATCAGCAACTGATGATAATATTACTTAGTAATTATTGTAATTCACTACAATCAACACTGATCTTATATCTAATTTATATTATACATATTCTTGTAGTCAAACAGTCAGACGACAAAAATAATAACTTTTTTCTGACAACAAACTGATTTATCTTTAGAATTGTGTTAGTATTTATTCATTTAGTAAAAATACAATGATATTATCTAAATGCCACATATTTAGAAAAGCTCCGTCAAAATTACCAATGAAAATTCAAAATGTTGTCTCCTTTTTTTGTCGGTGATTTTTTTAAATTGTTTGTTTTTAGGGTCCGTAGGCAAAACCAAGGACCCTTATATTTTCCTGCGTGCGTCTGTCCGTCCGTCCTGTCGCCTGCTCTCACGGCTACACTTTTCGTCCGATCATTTTGAAATTTGGCATGTATGTGTCTTGTACCTGCCCACATATTTTAAAAATAAAGCGACTTAGGGTAAAAAAACTTAAGCGATAAAATGGTTTTATTTTTTTTCGACACCGAGAGGGGTATCATATAAAAGGGTACGTCGAGCTGATTACAAAAATATATAATTCTATTGGGTTATAACTTTGATAGGGCGAGCGTAGGCAAGTTTGAAGTGGGTGTGAAACGTGCCCCCCCCCCCCCCCCCCCTCTATCTCGCTTATGTGAAGTGCAAAAAATTTGAAAAATTCCTGAACATTCTTCGACCAAAAGTAAAGGATACCACTTTTTGGAAATTTCTATAAAAATATTATTTTATTTTTTATTGACAAAATACGTTTTTTATAACTTTGGTCTTTTCGATGTATTTATATGGTTTTAGTCCGGTTCTGTGGCAAAAAAATACTTTATTAGAAGTTTGTTTATGTGTTTTGAGAATATCAGACCCATAGGATAGTTCAAAGTAAGCTTTTTAGCATTTTAAAAAACGCCATTAATAGGGTACTACTTAAACTATACAGTGTGGCCTACGGATCCTCGCTGTGTGCTGACTAGCACACACTTGACCTGTTTATTTAAATTCTAAGAACGTCTTTTTGTTTTGAGAAAATAAATTATGATTAGATTGAAAATTAAACGCAGAGTTTAAGAACACCTTCTTATAATTATGATGAGTTAGTAATGATAGGTATTTTAAAGGTGTGTGGAGAAACATATAAATATAACGCTTTAAATCATTAATTCTGAAACGTTTCAACCCTTACTAAGGTCATATTCATTTATTAATTCGTAATCGAATATCTTGAATACGAAGCTGTTCCGGATCTATGTTAATAGGAACTTTTTTGTTCAGCGTCAAATTTCCTATAAGAACCCAAAGTTTTGATGTTTCGTTCGGGGAAACCTTTTTTGCATTTGTAAAAGAATTGGTTGTGATCCTGACCGAAAAATGTCTCGTCTGGTAACATTCAATCCACCATAATTCAAAAACTCTGTTGATCATAAACTTAATAATACCATTTGAAAGCATATGAAAAGCAGAGGTTTTTCCTGAAATCGAAATTCCACACTTCTAACATCCCTCAATTAAGAGTAGAAAGCTCAGGAATTTCGTGGTTGAACTTAAAAAAATAAGCTGATCATTTGGAAATAAATGAGTTATTCTTGATTTTTTATACTCTTTAACATTGTTCCTAAGCCCAATTTCTCTATCTCATTTAGTTTTTGAGATATTAGGAATTTTTTGCATATTTTCGTGAAACACTTTAAAAACATAAATAAATTGATATATCGAGAACTATTGAGAAATGGGCATATGCTTACTCGACATTTTTTCGTTATGATATTTTATCGCGGGTTACCCTGTATATACAACCGACCATTGCCTTTAAACACCAATCTTAAAAATGGTCTTTTCTGTCTTTTGATTTAGTTGATTGGGCCTATTTCGATTTAACAAAGAACCATCTGGGGCTGGGGCTAATTATAATCGATCTATAAGTTACGGTTGTTCACAAAAATTTTTGACCGGAGACCGATGAACTGACTCGTGACCAAAAGAATGTCTGAAACTGGATATCTGTCTAGATTTTGAATTTAGAGACAACAAAATTTCATTATTCAGAATGATTACAAAATTTTGATTGAATTCATTGTTTATTGTTTATTGTTTATTGTTTATTATATAACATCGAGTTGCCAAACAGCAAAGCCACAAGTGGTAACTCGGAAAGTAAATTAAATTAAATTAAATTCATCCGAGTTATTTTTATGTTTCAGTAAGTCTATTAACAAATTTGTTATTTGTGTTGCATCAGATTGTCTGTAAAGTTTTAAGCCACAGTCGTCTCTGAAGCCACGCCTAGCAGGAACTTAGAAGTAACAGAGGCGAACCTTCAAGACAGAAGGAAACAATCATATCCTGACTTTGATAATGACCAGTCGGGCTGCACCGTAACACTTCAATATTATACTTTGAGATGTCTATAGTCTGCAATAACTGAAATTCTTAAATTATTAGTCATATATAGGACTTTAAAATGTGTAATTCTACATAAAAATCAAATTTTTGCGCCTTCACAATATTTTTTTATGTACTACTCAATATTTGCAGTATATATATAATAGTACATTACGCGTCGAGTGCGGAAAGTAGCATTTTGCATGCGAGTGTGGAGTTTGCACCCGAGCGAGAGCGAGGGTAGTAAAACCACACGAGCAATGCAAAATGCCGTTTTCGCACGAGTTGCGTACCGTACTTTATCTACGATTGTTAGATTTAAATAATAAATACAGAAATAAATAAACTTGCTGTATGTAAGTTCGTATCTCTCTCTTGATAAAGATGACATTAATTTATTAGTTGTATTTTGGAGGAATTAATTATTTCGGGATGTGTATAATTCTACTCATATTTGTCATAATCACTTAAATCACGCATTGATTTTCACAAAAAAATCGATATAAATAGTTACTTCTATGTAACAAATATCAAATTAGTTTTGTTAAATGTAAAGAAACTCGCAAATCGTGCGTAAAGTTGAAGAATTCTTCTTCTTTACCGCCCTAGGGTGGTACAGAAGAGAAATTCTTCAGAATTATGAGACACGCATGCGCAATGAATACAAGTACGTAAAGAATCACTTTCTATGCATCTAAACAGAGATATAATGTTTATATTTCGTAAGAATCTTAGATAAAATATTTTATCTACGGCTGGAAAGTACTATTTTGCTGATTTGTCATTAAAATATAAAAACAGGCAGGAAATTAGTTAAAACAGTCAGGGAAATATTTCTCTCCCTATAGGCAGGGAGAGTACAGTGTTTACCAGTGCTTGTCATAACACTGTTTTTCTTTGTGTTAAGTTTAATTTTAATTTAATTTTATACTTATTTTATTACAAAGCAGTGTTATATTATTAATGTATTAATAATATAATAATTTTTTAAAAGTTTAAAAATGATAAACTGAAAAAGGATTTGAATTGTATAGGTCTTTGAATAATTAATCTCGAGTAACAAGTGGCATCACTGGAGCAGGACTTGTTTTGGTTTGATTTTGTTGACGATTCATCTCAAACCAACACTTTTACCTAAGTTTTTTATCTAAATAGCGTGAGTAGATAAAATATTATAAGTATGCAACAAGGCAGCAAAGGAAACATTTCTGCGCCGTGTATATTACCTGCCTCGGTGTATATTACAGACCTCTCCCCCGTGTAAATCTAGGTTATCTGAAAATGACATAATTGAAATCATTTTTTTTGGGGGGGGGGGGGGGGATTAAAAAAGTTGTTTACATGACATCGGACATATGACCTAATCTAATAATTACTATGTGACATTTCTCTGCCGTGTATATTTCAGTCAAGGCCATTTGGATCAGGGTTAATGATCTACTGGAAGTTAATTGTAAACTAAATTAATTGTTTGTAGGTTTTAGTTTTTGCTTTTTTTTTTACTGCGTTTAGTTTGTTCTCTAATGGAGTCCTTTTTTCTTTACTTATAACCGTCTATAGCATAACATCCTGTTTGACATTTTACTTTTTATTTTAACTTAAGTGAAATTCCACTTGATCTAAGAGAAGGCCAGTAGCATGATTAAGTGTCTTTGATTCAATTAAAAAGTCGTGAAAAAATTACTCTGACTTATAATATTAATTACATGGTAATTAATAGTCTAGCAATCCTATCACATGAACACATTTTCTTAATGCCATTGCTCCCATTTTATTATATTTGTGCACCACTATCTGAGCATAAGAAACCTTTGGTTTTACGATTTTTCGCAGTTTCTTATAAATCTTGATCAACACATTAGGTTATTACTAATTGAGGGATCGGCCACTTACTGATGATGACATTACTACCCGTTGTGATCATCAGAGTGCACATTGTGTTCAAGAGCTTTGACCACCGTGATTTTTTTTGTCCATTTTACTCAGTCCTGTGTCTTCCTCCCCAGCACCTTAAGTATAACAGTATACAAAGCGTGAACTAATCCTTTTAGTTTTTTGATACATGAATCTGTAAATCCATTAAAAGTATCGTTTCTCCTTTTATGTTGACCTATGTCACATTTTCATTTACAAATGTCAGGTTTATTATAGATAATAAGTAAATAATGATATGAATACCGAAAAAAGTATAATTTGTTATAATAAATTGGAAAAATTACTACTTACTTTTACCTAAACTTGATTATCTCTTACTATTAATCATGAGAGATCAGTGTAGGAGGTGTGCCTGATGCAGTTAACGGTGCAGTGATGGTGATTAGAATACTAATGTTGTTAGTCACAATATAGATATCATTAGTGGAGTTTTTGCTGCACGGTAACGCTACTCCTAACCCCGTTTCATTATGACCTCAGAACGCATAACTATCAGAACGCATTCACTGATTAAAAAATCTAATCTTCTCACAATAAACTTACTTATGTACATAATCACTTTGCCTGATTAAATTGAATTATTATTGAACATTTTATCAAATGTATGCAGAGAAAATAATCCTACCCAGTTAGGAATTAAAACCCCGACTTTCCGTCCTATATTTTGCTATTTTCTCTGAATCTCCCACCTTCTTAAATGCTTATTTGAACTTATAAAATTAGAACTTTCTCATTTCTAGGAGTATCTATAAATTACTTTATTTTTATTCATTTTTTTTTCTAATCTCCGATGGTATTTACTAAGAGGTGACTAGTAAATAAACTCACCTTGGTTTGAATTCCCCTGTCACTATAGAATTCAAGGCAGCCTCTGAAGGACCTCACTCTTCCTAACCCATACTCTGCACTTGTCTTAAATACCTGTTATCAACTCAAGCAATACATATATGTCACATTGCTACAACTCCTTCATACAAATAACCACTTTACAGAAACCATAAACAACTAAATTATTATAAAAACTATTTGACCAACAATAAATAAATCATTTTGAAAAAAAAAAATAATATCATGAATAATTTTGCCTTCCAATAATCTACGTATTTTATTATTTATGATTTTAAATCTCAATACATTAAATTGAACTAGATTACATTATTTTGCTTACCCTTGTTATTGACGCTTAGCTATATAATCTTTGGTTGTACATTATTAAGAACTTATATCTCTAATCCTAATTATAGCTTCCTCGCAGGCTATTTTCGTCGAATAGTCACATAAGTATAAAATAAAGTGTAATGATAATAAAGAACCTGTTTCGATTTCCCGCGGGGCCTTTTTTTATGCAATTAAAAAATTAAATTAAAAGAGTTAATATGAGACCATCTGAGGACTACTTTTGACAAACCATCCAAAGTTTTTCAATATCAGATAGATTTAAATAAAAATATACAATTTTGTGCTCATGCAAGAGGAAGCAATAGGCACAGAGTTAAACCCTCTGTGCCTATTGCTTCCTCGCTGGGCCTTTTCCAGACTAATCTTGACGTACCATGTACTTAAAAATGCAGAAATTTGAACTGTAATGGGACTATCAGTACAGTTATTGTTGATGTACCGTCCAAATTTTATTAAAATTGGACTTGTAATTTTTAAGAAATGGTGATAGGAAATGGAAAAGCATGTTGACCAACAGACACATAACAGTATAAGAGACAAAAATATTCCCAGATGTCTGAAACGCATTTCAGTCTAGAAAATGTTGAATTTGAAGACTTTAAATAATGTTCGTTCATAAGAATGATGCCAATGCTACCTTTGGTAAGCTTGGAAAATCTAGTTTAATTTATCTTCCTAGTGGTAAGATACCATTCTTAAACAAGAGAATTGTTATGCCTTCAACGCTTTTAATAAAAGCGGGTTGAGTATAACCCTAAAAATGTAAGGCACTTCATTTGATACAATTTTCCCTTGTACTGAATTTGCAATGTGAATTGAAAATTTGGTTTTCAATTACTTCAAATTAATTACACACAAAACAAATAATAACTTCTTGTGCATTATTCGATTGTTTATCGTGCCTGAACTAGTTAAGACCCAGGTCCAATCACCGTCATGTTTAGTTAAAACTCCTGAGAGGTAGAACATGTTTTATAAAGAGTCACATTGTGTAGTTATGTAGAGTGACCCATCCCTCTGCCTTGGAATGATTACCAATGTTTAATACTGAATAGGTATCACATAGTGTGGTTATGTAAAGTGGCCGATCCCTCTGCCTTGTAATGATTACCAATGTTTAATACTGAATAGGTATCACATAGTGTGGTTATGTAAAGTGGCCGATCCCCAGGGCCGGATATAGCTACCACCAGCCCCCGCGGTGCGGGGGGGCCCACGATCCGGGGGGGGGGGGCACGATCCGGGGGGGCCCAGTCAGATGTTGAAAAAGGTTTTTTTTAACAACAAAAAATGTAAGAAGGATATTGTGATCAGTGGCGTAGCTATGGGCCCGAATTTTGGGCACGTCCCCGGTTCCAGGGGGCCCACAAATAAAAATAAACATGGAACTACAATCTTTGTACCAAAATGCTGATAGGGGCCCCTTTAGAGAGTAATTAAATCTAAACTGGAATTATACTCATATACCTTTGTCAGGGGGCCCCATTGAGTGCTGAACGCAAATGTTTCTCTTTTTTTGCTTATCATCTCAGCATTTTGCTTATTCAATTTTTTGGCGAGGGGCCCACTGCCCTAGGTACGCCACTGATTGTGAGGAACTTGACATTCTACCCAACGTGCCATGAGTACGGAAGTTTGAATTTTTTTGTTTCATTTAGTTACTTAGATTTTTTTACCTTTTTCAATATGGTCAATGCTAATTTAAAGGAGAGAAACAGACTGACAAATCATATTAACTGATATTATTACATTTTACTTTTTTTACTTGTAATGAAATTTTTAAGCTTGCCAGCTACAAAAAACTTAATTATTTGTTTTTTATCCCACCTTAATTAAACTTCAAAATTCGTCCCCGCGCCAAACCTCTTTTCCTGTAAGGACAAACTTGCCCTCAGAAATCCTTAAAACTCATCTTTTTGCACTTAAATTTTAAAAACTCCTCCACCGGACCCCCAGCCGTTGTTTGTTCAAAGGGGTCTAGATGCTAACTTGCCCTGGAGCCCGGAAATCCTCTCAGCGGCCCTGATATATAATATATCTGGTCATTATATCTGATCATTATAGTTTTTATTTTACCTAAACGAGCAAATAGGTATCTTCGATAAGGACTAACGAAAAAAATGTATGACCCCGTTTTCGGATAAGCTTGAAAAAAAATTTATTTGAAATATTACAAAAGTTAATATGGAAGGGGAGTAGTTATAGGTCCCCCGGTTTAATATTGTTGTTGTTGTGAGGAGGTAAATTGCATTTTTATTTATTTAAGAGATATTCGCAGTATATTACCCTTCATTTCCATACTATGCTTATTATTCTTATTTAGGTTTTTAGGGCATTTATATCCGTTATTGGCTATCACCTCCTTTGAGGCATCTTCAGGCCTAAAAGATTTTAAACATTTTATTTCTTATATCTACATTAACTTTTAACTTACATCTTTATATAATGTCGTTGATACAACTTTTAAACAATACAAAACGTAACACTTTTATTAAAAATACGTGTGGCGTCGCAGGACTCCCGTTAGGAACGAAGTTCCTTACGCTTTTCATTAAATATACAGATTATAAAATCACACTACTAAGTATACGATGCTAACTACTTACACATGGCAGAGTTAGAAAAGAGACAAAATTAAAAGTAATTAACTGTTTGTACCTAGCGGAGTTAAGACAAAATTAAGAGAAAAACATTGTTTATATATTATATCATTAATATCATTGAAGCGGGTGCCTTGCAATAAATACTTATGTATTGAATATTGAGAAAAAAATTAATCATGATGAGTTGATATAGTTAAAAAGAAAGGTGGTAGTAGGTGGGAGACAGGACTGTTTTCACCTACCCGGCCTACTAATTTAAAATATATCTCTTCCCTACACAAAAACGTCTGCTTGATATCAGGTTGAAATTTTACATGCCTGATTCACTTTTACTTTACTTTACTTTGTGTATGACGTTTTATAAAAATCGTTACGTTAGAACCTAAGATATCGGTTAAAACTTAGTTTCCTCTAGTTTAAACGTTTAGGTCCGCTTTAGTAAATTTAGCGATCATTAACACTTCATAGCAGTATCGGTGTTGATTTAACTAAAAAAAAAAAAAAAAAATTAAAAAAGTTGTATGTCTCATTGAATAGAATAAATTAGAATTTTTCCCGTTCAAAAATTTCAATTTTACATTTGAACGTATAGAGCGTTGCTAACATAAATATGTCTTCCACATCGGTCAACTTTGGCTCAAGTTATCGTCATGGGTCGATTTCAGTTTTGAGACGGTGTTTTTTTTTTTATTCACTCCCCTGCGCCTGGCGCTGTAACATGCCATAAGGAACTTAGTTCCAATAAATATGAAAACATAATATATGACAGTAGACTAGCCTTTAACAAAATCTCCTAAAACAAAACTTAATTTATTTTCTTAGTTATTTTATTTCCTTGCAGGAGAATAGTCAGGACAGAAAATAAATCAAGTAATGTTTAAGGGGAAATTGTTAAAAGTTATGTCAATATGTTGTATAAAGATAATGTAATGTGTAATGTATGTGTAGTTAATCTAGATATAAAAAATAAAAAATAAAAAACTTCTTTTAGGCCTGAAGATGCCTCAAAGGAGGTGAAATATAGCCAAAAATAGGTTGACTTTGGAATTATTAATACCCTAAAGACCTAATTAGGAATAAGCATTTTTTTGTAGACAGTTACCTCTTTCTTATTTCGGCGAGGTAGTTCAAAAGCGAATTTGAGATGAAGAATGAATGCGGTGCGTGTAATTAGGTTGTGGTGTGTAGTTTTCTTACTTTCTTTGGCCATCACGAGGCTCACCGATAGTGTAGGACTAGGACTCCCACCCTACGGTGCACTAACCAGTAAACTCCCTCCCCCCTCCCCTTCCGAATAGAACCTGGCCTGGGTAGGTTGGGGGCCCATTGGAGTTTTTCGCGGGGGGGGCCGAAAATTGAAAATCCGGCCCTGCCGATCCCTCTGTATTGTAATGATTACCAATGCTTAATACTGAATAGGTATCACATAGTGTGGTTATGTAGAGTGGCCGATCCCTCTGTCTTGTAATGATTACCAATTTTTAATACTGAATAGGTATCACATAGTGTGGGTTTGTAAAGTGGCCGATCCCTTTGTCTTGTAATGATTACCAATGTTTAAATCTGAATAGGTATTACATTGTGTAAATATCAACAGTAGCCGATCCCTGCGTCCTGTAATGAGTCCTAATGTTTTATCGATCAAAAATTAATATATAACGTTTATTTAATCTATATTTAATTATTTATAATTCGAAATTCGAGGAATATAAAGGCAAACATATAAAAACAATCTATGTAATGATATGGAAAAATTTAAAGATCAAATGTCAGTGTATAATTTACATTATAAACTGCAGTATAATAGTTCAAACACTTAATAAAATAATAATTTTTACAATTACTCTACTCATACAACAGATAAAATTATAGATGCATATTTAAACAGTGTTTGGAAAATTATAAATAACTAACTACGACATTGAAATTGTATGACACACGTGCATTCTGCTTTCAACTGATCTCCATGTAATTATTATCTGTATTAATTAGATTTGAATGTGCAATACAATGAATTCATTGCATTACTATGTAATGAATATAATACCATATATCTCCGGCTTCTGTTACTCGTGCAGTGGCGCACCCAGGATTTATTTTTGGGAGGGGCACAGATTTAAAAAAAAATCAGGGGGGGGGGGGATGGAATGTGGGTTTAGCATAATCACAGACAATTAACCAGTCTGGTTTTCTTTGTTCTTAAATTAGATCATATCAAGGGCGGACGCAGCCATTTTTGAAGGGGGGCTGGGCTCTCTTTTAGGGGGTCCGGGGGTCCTCCCCCGGGAAAATTTTTATAGTTTACGTTACTTGAAAACGTCTTTTTAGCCTATTCTAAGAGCATCTAAAATGTTATTATATACAAATAAATTTAAGTTTATTATGAACGGGACATGAAGACCGGGGGGGGGGGGCACGTCTTTTTTATCGCCAAAAAAATCGGGCTAAACTAGGTATATAATTTTTTTTTTTTTTTTGACTATCACAACACTATTACTTTAACACGTGCTGTGGAATTGCATACTTATATTTTAGGTCTGGCTTTGGGGGGGGCACGTGCCCCCCGTGCCCCCCCCCCTGGGTGCGCCACTGTACTCGTGCATTGGTGTATGTATTTGAATCGCCTTTCTGTTTTGCACTATGCGCTTATCTGACTGAATGATGATCTGAATAGTGACTGAGGGGTGATCTGAAGACTGAATGGATATAGTCAGAGTGCTCGCCGATTCATATATATATTTAAATTCCGAAACCAGGTACGTTATATGACGACTTGTGGAAAGCAGGTGATTACCAGGCTGGAGGCAGATAAATTGGCGTGCAGTCCATTTTTCGTAAACATAGTTGAATCTTTAGATAAAGTAGAGTGTTGATTGGTGATAATTTTAAATTAAAACGAGAAAGGATTTCTGTTCATGAACTCAATAAGTGGAGAAGTGAGTATGGATAATATCTCAATAACCTTCAACGCTAATTTCTTTTGCAGTATATTGTCAACACGTGTCTAAAATATTCCTATTAGAATTATTCTTAAATTTCTGTCCTATATTGAAGTAATAAAAACGCTTTTAGCGAATAGGGATTCATTATCCATCATATAACAATAAAAAATCGGTCCGAGACAAACTTTCTCATTCACGAGTTCATAAAAATTTTATAAAAATAATCATAAAAATAACTTCACCTCAGTGGGGAATCGAACCCGGTCTCTATCTGTCCGCGTTTAAAGCTATTTTCTCAGGAACTAAATTTTTCCCGGGAAAACAGCTTATACCGTTAGATTCGTATTTAAATGGACTACATTTTAGAATGTTTTAATCATAATCGTCGGAACCGTTTTCGACAAATAATTTTGTTTCACGTTTTATTTTAGAGTTTTTGGAGGATAGCGCCCCCCAAAATTACAGCTAAAAAATCATTTCTCGATCTGGCCTCGGGGTATGATTGTTCTGAGCATGTATGCCAAATTTCATCAAAATCAGCCCTGTATTTAGGCTCCACAGGCGTGCACAGACAGACATTTTTTAAAAACCACTTTTTTGGACTCAGGGGACCTCAAAACGTGTAAATCCATCAAAATCTCAAAATCGAATTTTTTGCGCCATCGCAATACTTCCTATTTATATGAGAAAGTAAAAATAAAGAGTATGCAAGAACAAAGAAGTGGTTGTTTTATAACCAAGACAAAGGTTGTAAACAACTAAAGTCCTTCCGTGCCGATAGCAATCAGAATCGGAAACACGAACAGAACAGTATAAAAATTCCGGCAAAGTATCTGATGATTCCGAAACCTCCGTGCTTTCAATATGACCTAAAGCCAGCCACACACGTTGCGGTCAAGATGAGTAGAATATACTATATATTCTACTCATCTTGCGTTGCGGTATACCTACAGGTAAATCGGAGCGTGTTTGCTATCAGATTATGACATAACTGCACATATATGATAGCACACACTCTCCGATTCACCTGTGGGGGTTACCTGTCAGGTGTACCTGCCACCTACCGCAACGTGTATGGCCGGCTTAACACTTAAATAAATGGTGAAGATAACTTAAGTAAAAGATAGTCAATTCAATTTAAAATTTGTTTAAACTTGTCTATTTATTGTAATAAAATTCATTTTTTGATTTAACAAATTGCTATAAAAAAGAATGTATCAGAGTAATTAACTTTAACACAAAAAGCGGTGGTATTTAGGAATAAGCACTTATTAGCCCGGATGTTGGAATGCGGAATCAAAGAAGCAGAAATATTAAGATTGGACTAAAATTTGATAGAATGTCTATTATATTGGTACAGAGTCTATGTGCCAAGTCTCAGTTCGATTGGATCATTGCGAAGAGGGTTAATTAGCCATCCAAAGAGTTTTGTGACGACAGCCAGCCACAAAATCGAAACTAATATAAAGGATTTAAAAAAAATACGTGTGGTGTCGCGAGACACCGCTTTTCATTAAATATCAATTATAAAATCACACTGCTTAGTATACGATGATTACTACTTATACATGGTGAAGTTAAAAAAAAGACAAAATTAAAAGTAACTAACTATGTACTTAGCGGAGATAAGGCAACATTAAAAGAAAAGCATTTTTTTTATAATTGAAGCGAGTGTATTTTGCAATAAATATGTATTGAATATTAAGAAAAAAGTTTATCATGATAGTTGAAAGTTGAAGAGGATGGTTGTAGTAGAGTGAGTCCCTACCCTAACCCATTTACTTCCCGGCCTACTCCATTTAATATTATGCGGAAATCTTTGGGCGGATAACGTTGTCCAATGAACTCGTCCTGGGAATTGGTAAAATGAACATGTGTACCAAATTTCAACTAAATCGGTCATCTTTTACTAAAGTTATCGTCATCTGTCGATTTCGTGTTTTTTGTGACGGTCGGTTTTGTAACGGTCGTTTTTTCGGATTCACTCCCGGGGCTCCAGACGCTGTAACGTTCCATAAGAAACTTCGTTCCAAACAAAAAAGAAAAACTTTTTGACCCAGGGGATTTTGAAACGTAAAATCTAGCATAATCTCATTGTATCACAACATATCTACTTTCGCTCTATATTTACCACATTTTTACTTGAGAAATTATAAGCTTATTTATTTGGAAATTCAATAATTTATTTTATTTCGAAGTAGTTTTATAATTTATTTATTTTTGCATGAATGGTAAATAAATAAACAATACACTATACTATTATTAAATAAGAGTAGGTATATTTTTTATTTTTTATGTTTATGTTGTTACCACTGAGAAGTAAGAGAATAAGCTGTTAGTTTCGGTCAGTACTTGTGCCGGTCGGACATCTTGGATTTATTCCTAAGTATTCCGTTTAATTTGTTTCAAATACAGAAAAATTTGAGTTTAGTTTGACGAAATAATAGTTTTGTGATAAGTAATAATTACTTTTTGTTTATAAATTAAATTTTTTTTGTTGTGATTTGTTGGGCGGCCATAAAAACATGTGGTTAATATCTTGAAAGTGAAACATTTTACGTCGATTTTACTTTCAGAAAAATGTATGATATTTTATTTTAAAATACATATTTGTTAAAACATAATTTCGGGTTTTACTTTCTATGTTTTTAATATGAAATTAATGTTCATATTATTCGTACTTTTGAATTGAAGTTATTAGTTTTTTTGTTTTTTTCATATTTAAAATTACTTTCAGGTACGTTATGTTTTTATTTCATTTATTATTTACCTATTTTGTTATTGAACTGCGGAATGAAATTGAAAGATTTTAACCTTATAATATGTTTAAAATTCGTATTAGTCCTGTTGTCGAATAGCGAATAGCCTACTTTTATAGGTACAACTTGATTGCAAATCAGGAAAGCTATCTCTGGTAAATCAGTAAATCGACTAAAGTAAATCTGTTATACCCAACACAGCTTTTATTGTTGTCCGATTTTGATATTTAAAAAAAAGTGGTCTTGGTTTATATCAAGACCTACAAATCAGATCCTTAAAATCATTATAGTTAACTTGAACTTACAAATTCTTGATAATTACAGAATAACATTGATATCGAAGCAAGTACCTTTATCACAACACTTTACTTGAAAAGGGAGGTTATAAAGAAAGAGAATTGGTGTCCAAAGCCCAAATGTACAACTGCTGTAATCTATCCTATTTTAACTCTTTCGTTCCAGGCGTCCAGTATACTGGGCATAATTTTCAGGCCGAGATTTAATCTACATTTAGTTATATATCTTAATTTTTTTCTCTCTTTTTTGGCCAACCTGATACATTCTATGTGATTTTAACTCATCAGTGTTAACAAAAATAATTTTAACTATTAGATAAACATCATTTCGAGGTTTTAATCCCAACAACATGGCGTCCAGAGATATGTATATATTTTTCTCGTTTTTGTTTTCCATTTTTAATATTTCTTTTAGGTAGTAATTGTTTAGTAAAGATAGAAGTTAGGGCTTGTGTTTTTGAAAAAATGTTAAAATTTATCACATAATTTATCGTTAAATTTGATGTACAGTATAATGGACATTTAAACTTTATGATAACATTTGGTTTTGTAATATGTTCAAGATCAGGTAATGAATTCAGAAGGAGGTAATGATTCAGAACTTGAAAGTGAGTTTGATGAATTAGATTGTTTTATTGCAAATATTTCCTTTATTATTATCATTATAAATTAGATTTTTAAAAAATGCTTTATTTATTATTATTCTGGTGAAAGGTAAAAATTGTTTTCACAATTTCTACAATTAAAATTCAAACGTTTATTATTTCTAATTTTACTTGTTTTATTACAAATGTGTCTTAAATTACAATCATTAACGATTTGATTTTTTATAAATGCTTTATTTATTGAAATTTTGAACCTTAGGGTGAGTTCAAATACCGTGATTTCACTGATCACGCGATCACTGTAATCTGGTACATCAGCCATTTAAGCTAATGCGAAATATAACTGATCAAAGTGATCATGATCATAGTAATCACAGTGTTTGAACTGTCCACTGCAGTGGACTTACTTATTTTACATGTACATCTGGGATCTTAAAGTTGAGTCTGATATCTCAAAAACGGGTGGTCCAAACATTTTGAAAAAAATACTGAGTCATCTAGAGGTCAATAGAATTGACCCTCTAATAGGAAAATGTTTACAATGAGCAGAATAAAATCGGATGTGAAAGGGTTAATTCAAATTGTAACCTGACTGTAACCTTCTCTACAACCCGCTTCCTTTTTTAGGGGTTCGGGGTCGTCCTAGAAACCCTTATGCTTTTGGTAGTTCGTCCGTCCGTCCGTCGCATCTTGGAGTATTTCTCCCGACCTACTAAAGCTGTAGACTTGAAATTTGGTATACAAGTTAAACTTTTTTGCCCAAAAACAGAAAAACTATTTGCGGACTTAAACACTCCAAATTTCTGCGATCTGCGATCAATTGCGAATAGATCGCAATATTTTATGTTTTTTGTCATTTTCAAGTTGGGTATCATTTCAAAGGTATTGAAATGTAGATTACAAATATATATCGCGTTTCCAAAATGGCGGCCCCCCAAAAAATTGAAACAAACCCAAAATGTACCCCCCCCCCCCCCCCCTTTGCACTACCCCATTAAGACAGGTCCTAAAAATAAGGAAAAAATAAAAGAATATGCATCACTGTGGGCTGATGATATTTCCGGGAGTTAATATAAAAAAGTCAAATTTTAAAAATTTTAGGGGGCCGTAACTATGGAGCCCCAAAATGTTTTTCATTAGAAAATTCGATGTTGGGTATCATGTTAAAGGTATTGAAATTTGGTTCACAAATATATATCGTGTTTCCAAAATTGCGTCCATTTTACCCTCCAAAAAATTAAAAAAGAATGTCCCCCTCGCCTACTACCCCATTAGGACCGGTCCTAAAGATAAGGGAAAATACCAAAAAAAATATATATATTTTTGTTTAAACAAAATAAATAAATAAATAATAATAATGTACTCATGAATTCTTATGACCGAAGAAACCCTTTTAGTAACTTGTTGGCAAGTACTTGACGGGATTTTTTATTTTTTCCTTTGTCAGATGTTTTCTTTAATTTTATCTTATAACCTTCATACTACCTTCTTATTTCTATAACATTGTTTGATTTAGCTTAGAAGGGCTTTATGAAATATAATGCAATTTCCTCGCTTAAAAATCTGTAGTGCTTGGGCTTGCTAAATGATTGAGCGATTATAGGAAATTCACACTGAATACCGAGCTAAATCAAACGTCGGATTTAACTCGGGGCGAATTAAATTAAACGTCTTGGATTGGAACAAGCTTCCCGCGGCCGATCCACTAAAAACTGAGCGGCCGAATTAATTTAAAGTTAAATTATTGAAAACTTTAAAACTACGGTAGATAAGACAAAAACACAGAACATTTCTTGTTGCATTTGAGAATTCCTTTTATTTAAGCTTTTATTCGATATAAGTAAAGGCGGCACAATGCGCGCGAGGCCGGAGTGAGACCACAATATATACAATCAATATTTCGCAATGTTTTAAACGGCTTAATAGTTATTTATGCACCCATCGGGAGTAAAGTAAGCCATTATTCCCTGAGCGAAAAAGTTGGTTCTTGAGGCGAAGCCGAAGGAACCTTGGTCCCTAAATCCTGAGGCGAAGCCGTGGGAATAACTCTAATTATCTCCCTCGGCTGCGTCTCGGGAGATAATTATCGCGAGGGGAATAATGGCACTTTACTTACGAGGTACATACACTATTGTATCTCCAGTAGGAATAAAATACACACTTTCGTCCATTGCACAGTTTTTATTTATTATTTTAATAAATAACAATAATTGTTAGCACTTTTAATAGCAGATATAAGAAATTCAATATTAAAAACAAATAAGAATTGGAATTAAACTCAAATAGAAGGTTATTTAGATGCAGGTAATAATCAAAGATAAACATGGTCGAAAAAGCAATGTCACCCACCTGATTTCAACAACTTCATTACATTAGCCATCATTTTCTACTATTTATAAAATAATTAAGAAATCTTTACTTTTTTGCCCTACTTTACTTTTTCGCCCTACTTTTACTTTTTCTCCCTACTTTTTGAGTTCAGGGATGAAAAGACTTACTTTAGTCCCTCTAAACTAATTCAAAATCATAACTTTTTCTCCCTAGTGGAGATAAAAATGTTTACTACATATTCATGGTTTTCTTAGATTTTATAATTCTGCTGCATTAATACTCATATCGAATAAAAGGTTAAATAAAAGATATTTTCAAATGCAACATACAGAAAGATTTCAAAGTTTCTTTTATTTTTTGTCTTATCTATCATAATTTTAAAGTTTCAAGTACCTACAAAATTTAACTCTATATTCATTAGCCCGCCCCCTCTGCTCTTAGTGGACGGGCCGTCAAAAACGCGTTCCAAACAAACGCATGTTTAATTCAGATCGCCTGCTCGGCCCGGACTCGCTCGGCAATGTGAATAGTCTCATGCTAATTCATAATATATGTTAGCTTCGGTGTTGTTTCTGCGCGCAGTGTGAAAATCGCCTATTCATAATTGGTGTTTTGACACTTGAAACCTAATAGTTTATTGCTGTTATCATAATTATCAATTGATTTTATTTAGTACATAATTGAACTTTTTTTACTTTTTCATATACGTAGTATATACGAGTGTAAAGAGAATGTGTTGTGAGAGCACCAATTTATTTTTGTTGAAATTTTGATGGATTTACTTATCATTTTGTAAACGTTGTCTGTTATTTTGAAATTTTGCCTCACGTTCTGAGGCCCCTTAAGTCTAAAAAACAAATTTTCTAAACATTCATGTATGTCATGTACGTGTAGTCTGTGCATACGCGTGAAGCCTAAACTACTGGGCTTTAATGTTCTACTTTCTCATTTAGCTATATTTCACCCCTCTGAGACATAATCATGCCTAGTCATGAGATGTTCTTAATTATTTATTATATCACTAGTTCACTTCAACATAGTTGGTTTTCGTAAAAAAAAAAAAAAAAAATAATAATAATAATAATAATACTATTTTAATGTGAGATTTTTAAAAGAGATTTAATGTATAATTATTTTAACTCTTCTTTCATCACACATTTAGAAACATCCATTTTTAGAAACATCATTATTTATATTTAAATACTTTTTAACAAATAACATATAATGTGGTAACTCAATATATAAAATAGTTGTATGATCATTAGTCCTTTAAACACATTTACCCAATAAATCGTCTGTTCTAAAAATATATTGCGTTATTAGAACCTTGACCTTGTTCGTATTTTTAATTCATTGCTACTATACGATTATTGGTAGTACCTTTAAAGGTGTAAATATTGTTTATTACGTTGCATTACTATGTTTAACTTAGAAAACAATGAAGAATAAACAATTCAAGTCTACTGGAATTATATTTTATATTAAATACGCAAAGCATAAAAGTATTCCTGGTCCGAAAGCCCTAAATGTTTTTGTCAATGCAATAAATTGATAGAAATTATGAAACTCTTACTCCTCCACGAGTTGATTTTTGTTTCTGTGAGAAAATGGTAGTTTGTATTTAATAAACTCTTACTCCTCCACGAGTTGATTTCGTTTCTGTGAGAAAGTGGTAATTTAGTGTTTATTAAATTCTTACTTCTCCACATGTTGATTTTTGTTTCTGTGAAAAAGTGGTAGTTTAGTATTAATTAAACTCTTATTCCTCCACGAGTCGATTTTTGTTTCTGTGAGAAAGTGCAAGTTAGGTGTTTTGCAAAGTTAGTTGGTAATGGTAAAAAGAAAGTTGGAAAATTTGGGTGGTCTGTTCCAACAGGGTTTTCCCATTAGTCGATTGAAGTGAAGACACACTTTATTTAAATGAGAGAAGTTTTCTAAATTCATTCGGTTAAAGAAAGAAGTTAAGAGAATACTAAATTTGTTTCGTACAATGTATTAGAATGTATCGTATGTCAAGGTGTACTGTTTGTCCTGTCAAGACCCATGTGAATCTCTCTCTGTAAATTTTTAATTTGTATTCATGATTTATATTTAAGACGGACCTGTGTTTGACTTGGAGTCCCTGCGTGCGGACTCTTCAAGGTGTTTAGAAGAATGCAACATCGCGAAATAGTCGCCGGTTTAATGGTTCTAAAGCTTTCGGGGGTTTTGTAAATGTATCAGTGAATCTAGGAATTCGCATACCTTACTCCGAGTTGAACTAGCACAACAAGGAATGTTTTTAACTACAATACTGTCATCTGTAATATATTGCAATTCTGAAGTAAACATTGGTTGCATGTAGAATACATTATATACTTGCTTTCTTTGCATGTGATAGTTCACTTTGTATAAATTTTCCTCGATAAAAGTGAATCCATATCATAAATAAATCACTAATAGTGGAACGATGTTTTAGGTTTAGACTTATTTGTTCATATTGTGTTTACGAGTTATATTGACTTCATAATTAATAATATGGCATTAATAAATCCACTTCACCGCGTCCTATAGCTGACTTTAATGATATTATACCTTTACAGGCCATTATAGCCGGTTAATTTCTAATTTGTTGTATAATTTATTATTGTTTATTATGAATTCGGAGATATCAAACATTTTCGTTCTTCAGAAGTATCGCTTTCGTTACCATAGGTAAGCTCGGAAATAAAAAAGAGAGGACTTGAACCCAGACTGAGCTTGTGAAGTTAAGAGGTTTTTCTAAATAAATGTTAGGCTGAAAAAGTCAGGGTAACAGCATCCATTTAAAATAATGTTGATTAATTATAGATGAAACGGGATTTAACAAGGTTTTGGGTCATTCCCAGAGAAGGGCTCTTTAAAAAGTTACCATGCAGTAATAAATGATAATTCTAATTTTAACTATATGCGAAGAGAGTTCTGGAAGGGGGGGGGGACCAAGAAAATACCTCTGCTTTTTTGGAAAGTCAACATTATAAATGCCTCTCCAGTAGCAGAGTTAATTGCAAATTAAGGACTTTTACAAATTATAATTGATCCATAAGGGGGGGGGGGATATAGAAATAACCTCTGTGGCATCTAGATATGTAAGGTAGTTTATAAAACCATCAAATTAAATGGGCACATTAAATAAAACACACCCCGGCCTAGCACAGGAATTCAGCTAAGTATTTTATAGACTCTATGGTATTTGAAACAGAGATTTAATTTTACGTAATTGTTTTCCTCGATTTATTTATATTTATGCTTCGATTTAGTTTTATTAAAAGACAGAAGGTAACAATAAAAAAATGATAGCCATAATAATAAAAACTTACTGTTTTTTTCTCGTGAGATTACAAATCTTACAACTAATGTCAAATGTCGATGACCGTTGACTACGTATAAAATATTTTGAAACAAAACTAAAAGAATTAAGATGAAAATCATTGCACTGGATATGTAAAGGTTCGAAAATGCCGATGTAAGTAATTTGAAATATGAGCAGATGGTTGAGAAATAAAAAGAAAATGGTTTCCAGTATTGCCGACAGATAGTGTTGGACTTTATCCAAAAATATTTTAAAGCCCTTTACGTGCAATCAGATATAAAGTGCGGAGAATTCGAACAAGATATGGGACTTAAGAAAATATAAGTAATATGAAAGAGCACAATAATTTTATAAGATTCTTCTAAATTCTCGGTAAAAACTAAAACTGGAGAATAATTGATACTTCTATAACGTAAACGTTAAGTATGAATTAGTTGCAAGCATACTTTTCTCTCATTTAACGGTGGTACTGAATTTAAATTCAATATATATCAATTAATTTAATTACTAATAAACATATTTAAAAAGTGTCAAACCTGTTACGCGAAATGATTTAAAAACGGAATGTAAACTATCACCTGTGGATTTTTTATTTCCTTTTCAAATTTAGACCAAAGTCAGATTTATTTTCATCAATACATACCTCAGAAACTAGTTTTTTCCCCCGAGGAAACAACTTTTATTGTTAGGTTCGTATTTAAAAAGACTAACTTCAAAAAATGTTTAATCAAAATTGTAAGAACCATATATTGAAGAAATATTTTTTCTCGTTTTTTCTTAGATTTTAACAGGTTCCCCCCAAGGTGGAGCTGATATTAATTTCTCGATTTCGCCTCGGATTATGATTTTTCTGAACATGTATACCAAATTTCATCGAAATCGGTCTAGTAGATAGGCTCCATGCGCCTGCAGAGACATCAGGCAGACTCTTTAAACCCCGACTTACGGACTTAAAACGTGTGAATCCATTAAAAACGAATTTTTGCATAATTTAAATATTTCCTCTCTATATTTTAAAAAAGTTTAGCATATAGCTAAACTTTTGTAGTATTAATGTTCAACTGGCACGTCAAATTGAACAACGGCGGAATTATAGTTTGCATTTTGTTTGCCACACAAAACACAATTTTATTTGTTTTTAATGTATATATAAATTTTCATTATTTATTGACAGTGCTTAGGCTCTCTTGTAAATTATATCCAATTACATTATTTGTCCAGTGTTATAACCTTCAATAATTAAACAATAACTTTACCAACTCAACAGTGGCGTATCCAGGGGGGGGGGGGCACAGGGGGCGCGTGCCCCCCCCCCCCCCCCCCCCCCCCCCCTACAAACTAAATAGTTTCTTATATCTTTTACTTCCAGGTGGAGCATTATAGAGCTTCGAAGAACTTTCATCAGATTCTATTCTTGGCAAAACGCTCTTATCTCGGACCACGTTTTTCCTGCTTTCTCGATGCCTTCTGCTTCTACACTCTTCCTCCAGGTATGTCTTTGCCCCCCCCCCCCCCCCCCCCCCCCTACAAACTAAATAGTTTCTTATATCTTTTACTTCCAGGTGGAGCATTATAGAGCTTCGAAGAACTTTCATCAGATTCTATTCTTGGCAAAACGCTCTTATCTCGGACCACGTTTTTCCTGCTTTCTCGATGCCTTCTGCTTCTACACTCTTCCTCCAGGTATGTCTTTGCCTACCTCTGCGTCTTTAGTTTTGTAAATTACTCATGACTTCATGACTCGCTCCAGATCTTGTTTTGCAATGTTGCTCTCCTCTCGACATTGCATGGTTCCAATCCACCTCCACATTATACGGCGTAGCTCGATGTCGATGGGTGTCTGGCTTTCCTCCTCCACAACTTTTCATAAAATAAATAGTTAAATTATGTTTATATCTATATCGCATAGCGACCGTACATAAAGTTAATAATTGATTATTCAATAATGATCTTACATTAATTTCTATCCCTTCAAACTTTGAACCGAGTCTTACTTTATAACAAATTTTATATCTCATGGATTCGATCATTCCAAATCCTCATTTCTCTTTCTAAAATTCGATTAAACAGAATAGGGTCCATCTCCTTGCTTAACTCCAGTTTTGATTTAAATTCTTCCAAATGTTCTTCTATACACACACACATACCACATTATATATAACAATCAATTCAAAACTGGAGTTAGGCAAGGAGATGGACAACCCCCTATATATATATATATATATATATATATATATATATATATATATATATATATATATATGACTAAATTCTCGACCGTAAATATAAACAGAAAACAAACAAAACTCAGGTTTCGGTCACAAAAATCGTCTTTATGTTACAATCCCGACGTTTCGGTTTTTACTTAAAACCTTCTTCAGGGGCCGTAAAACTCGGGTGACTCGGGTCGTTGTTTAGATGTGAGTCGGAAACCTGAGTTTTGTTTGTTTTCTGTATATATATATATATATATATATATATATATATATATATATATATATATATATATATATATATATATATATATATATATATATAGTCTTTAAATAAGATAAAGAATTATTCTTATCACTAACGCTATACATTATACTCCTGATTGATATTCATGAGCAGTCTAAAAAAGCGAAAACCTTGTTCGGTTTATAATAAAATTGATGTTTTCGTCCTTGTAACTTAAATTAAAATTCATTTCAGTTCTTGTTTCAGAAATAACGTAAGTTGAGTTCTCATATATGTTAACACGCAGTTCCAATCAGAGCCGTCTTGTTTTTAAAAATTGTATGACGTCATATGAATATGTTCTGATGGGAGGATAACAAACGATCCTGGGTCGTTTTAACAAGCTTGGGCTGTATAAAAACTGAACAAAACTGTTTCTGCGTTTAGTTTAGGATAACGATTTCACTATACATGAAATATATGTCAAACAACATTTTTAACCGTTTATACCCATTAATAACTTTATGTTTTCCAATCTGGATTCAAATCAATTCACCATTTTTTTAAATTATTTTTAAACAAAAAAATCTGCATTACTTCTGTTTCAATTTGCAAGTTACGTTTGTAAAAAATGAGAATCGCTTAATCAAAAATTATAAAGGATAGAGTTTTAAACTGAAAAATGTAAAACTCATTTTTACTTTCTCATATAAAGAGAAAGTATTGTGATGGCGCGAAAATTTGATTTTGAGATTTTTATGGATTTACACGTTTTGAGGTCCCCTGAGTCCAAAAAAGTGGTTTTAAAAAAAACGTCTGTCGTCTGTCGTCTGTCTGTGCAGACGCCTGGAGCCTAAACTACTGGGCCGATTTTGTCGAAATTTGGCGTACACGTTTAGAAAAATCATACCCCGAGGAGAAATCGAGAAATGAATATTAGCTCCAAATTTACCCCCAAAAACACTGAAAAAACGTGAAAAAAATTATTTCTCGAAAACGGTGATTTTGATTAACATTCTAAAATGTAGTCCAATTAAATACGGATCCAACTATATAAGTAGTTTTCCCGGGAAAAATCTAGTTCCTGAGGAAATAGGTTAAAACGCGGACCGAGAGAGCCCGGGTTCGATTCCCCGCCAGGGAGAAGTTATTTTTTCATGATAAATTTTAATGAAATGCTCAATAATAATTAAATTTACATACGAAAACTAATAAATGGAAAACATTGGCTAAGTAATTATGAACTTGTATATGAGAAAGTTTGTCTGAGTTGTCTCGGACCGATTTTTTATTATGAGATCCAACGAAAGATAAGTAAAAATGTTTGGCTATATTTCGCCAAATTATAGGCATCTGTTGGCCTATAACATTAAAATTAATTAGTTTAATGACATTAACCGCTGAATAGTTATTAGTAAGAACATTATAGGTTGCTGTCATCGCCAGGGAACTGTTTATAATAATAATCCGTGGAGTAACAGACCGTTAAAAGGCTTAGGCCACCAAAGGGCTTATACATTACATATATATTATGGATGATACGGGATTGTGTGTCTCTCCCTCAGTTGTAAAATCCGTAAAATTAGGATTCGCAACCAGATTGACACCACTTCACTTAAGAAGCCCCCTACTCTGGGGTGCCCACAGGGGGTATGATGGTGCAAGCTTCGCCATCAAAATTTTTGAGCCCCCCATTCTGCAGTCTCCTTTATATTGTCATTCTTGAATTTTCTAGTAACTTGTGATGTGGCGCATAAAGAACTCCCGTAGAAAAATTTGCTCTTATATTTTTCATATTTGGTTTCAATATAGCTACCAGAAATAATTTTTCGAGGAAAAACGTACATATTCTTAATCTACATGAAAAGAGCTTTAAAATTATTTCCAACAATCTATATTAGAATTAAATTTTTACTATATTTGTTTTCAAAATGCCGGCAAAAGATGGAAATTTTGTAATAATAGTTACATATTCTTTCCCTACTCTTCAAGACCTTCAAAACGAATATGTAAGACGATGTGTAACATGTCAGATTAATTAAAAACTTTGTGTTTAGTCGTCCGACTTATTGGTCGCTTTCTTGAAAATATTAAGCGTGATATTCCAAAATCTATACACGCATGTCACACATGCACCTATTTATGCCGAATTTCGATCAAATTGGTCAATTTTTATGATTACGTCAGTTATCGTTAAACAAATACACTCAAACAAACAAAAGTCTCTGAAATAAAGAACTCACTACGCTCGTTCAATAATCCGTGGAGGGCATAGCCTTGTATCTTCGAAAGTATGAATCTCACAACAAATGATTTAAAACCTTTTTGGCATTCCTACCAAAAAGGTGTGTGTCTACTACAATTTTTTGGTATAGTGATTTTTGCCAGGTCTGATAGTTTTGGATGTACTTGTGGAAAAGCATGTAAATGAATCTTGAATCTTCAAACAGGGCATCCACCTCCTGCTCAATCCCCCTCCTCCCCCCCCCCCCCCCCCAGAACTTTTTAGTAAGTTGAACAAAAGACACCATCGAACAACTGTGCCAAGGCCAAGTTTCAAAATTCAGATCTTTTAAAAGTCTAATTTTACTGGGCTATTGTTATAAAAACAAATGTATACAGGCGACAATTGGCGTAGAAGGATGAAATTAATAAGGGACCAACAATGGTCTAATTATAACCTATCATCTAAATTGTATCAAAATCAGACGATTAGTTAGTTATATATGGTAGATGAACGACAAACAAGAGACCAAAAAAGTTCCATGATGTCTGAAACAGATTTCTTTCCAGGAATTTTTGAAACCAGAGACAAACAAATATTGTTCTTCAAAAGTCATTAACATTCACTAAAACATTTCTATATTATTAAATGTATATTATGTAATTCGATTGTAATCACCATGAATTTAAATAAACAAATATATGCGTAATATTATTACATGGGTTATTATGTTAACTAATATATTTTCTGTTACATAAAACACATTAATAGTTTCAACTATGAAACTACCTGTCCCAACAGCTTAAGATAAAGCGAATGTATTAGGGATACCTTTCCTTCACTTCGTAAGATAATCCTCAGGTAGTCGTAGAACAAACTGGTATTAAAGTTATTCAAGTAAGCCTTTGTATCAAGTAAGTATACTTGTAGTTTTAAAAAAAATATATTTGGAGACAACTAAAAAAAATGTTAGGCTTACAAAATCGATAGATTAAAAATAAAAACGGAGACACTACTTGGAAGGGTTTAACCCTGTCATCTAGGCATGTGTGGAAGGTCATTATAAGAAATCGTTTTTAAAGATAGCTTTTATCTAATCTGGAATTTCAAAACCTATTCCGTTTTTTTTTAAAAAAATTTAAATTTAAATTGTGGTAGATCCAGAGTTGTTTTTTTAATCTGCGTAGTTTAGTTATCTATACCTATACGAGTAATTATACGTGCATAAAATTCAAATATCATTGACTTATCTCGATATCTCTAGAACCACTGGCCCTATGACTATAACATTTTGTAGGTTGGTTTAATTTTAGTTCCTAGGTGCACCAATGTAAGAAAATTTTTTCCGATCCGCCATTTTAATTACGGGAGCACAAAACCTGGGCTTTTCCTGAAAAGTTAACAATTAAAAATGCTTCTCCAGTAGTCGGAATCAGTTACTTATTGAGAAATTTTGCAAATTAGATTTTTTATCAATACATCCAAATAATCTCGCTTAGAAAAATAATGTTTCTTGACGATAATTTATAATCCTACTACTTACTACTTTAAATAAAATATGTTAGTAAATTGGTCAAGTTTGTGCTTTTAGCATACGCAAAGGGTCCGAAGGCAATTTAATAAGTAGGGCGAATTCATTAACAAGCCTAATCGACCCAGCCGTATCAAGGAGGCGGCAATTTAAAAGTTGTTTAAAGTATAACTTACTAAACCATTTATATTTATTAAATTTAAAGTTTATTTCTCACAAAATATGCGACGCATAAAAAATTACTTGATAACAGTTTTTTTGTTTATCGACCTAGAATAACTATGATTTTTTTGTTGATTTGTAAAAAAATTAGAGGGAGGCACGAAAACACAATTTTCAAGGACTCATGGCGCAAAGATTAATTACCTAGTACAAAAACAAAACCAAAAATATATATGTTCTTAGGGCGCCCATCTCTTTCATTTAACACCCTACGTGACGCATTTCCGTTTAAACAAAATTTTAACCCCTAGTTTTTCTGGTGATTGGGATATTACATTACACATGACACAACCTGAAAGTTTCAATTTTTTGGGGAAATTTGTAGGAGAACAGATAGAACTAGGGAAACAGATAGACAGACAAGCGCAGGAATCTATAAGGGTCCTTCCACTTTTGACGATGTCCACGCACTCCGTAGCGAAGAATAGAAACCAACATATTACCCGGTCATTTTTGAGGGGGTATGCCCCCTGATAGTGTAGTAATTAGCATTACAGCATGGAGATCTAAAGGAGTCTATTCTAGGTCAAATGGATAAAAAAAACTCGGCCCTCTCCTTGCACCCCTCTCCCCACAGTTGAGTAGTATAAACAATAAAACATGGAAAATGCTTTTCCTAATGTCAACAAATTTGCTTGCTCTCTCTTAAATTTCACCGAGTTGGTCATCATAACAACATGTTCCATTAAAATGCTAAACTTTGACAAGCACAGTAAGAGACATATCAGCAGCAGACATCAGCAGACTTAAACCACAGTGGCGGCGCGTCCTTAAGGGCAGGTGGGGCTAAGCCCACCAACTTATTGAAAAAAAAAATGTTTATTTATTTAGAAAAGAAAAACTATTTAGTTGTCAACACAAATAAATACATAGATATATATAGTTTTAGTGTTCATAGAGTGCAATCGTATGTAGTATGTAGATCTAGATCATTTAAAATAAGCAGTAGAAAAGCATAGCATAATATAGCGAGAAATCTCGCCGGGCTGAACGCTAATACCCAAGGTTATGCCCAAACGGTGGGCCAAGGGGTAGAGCGTGTTGAACGCGGAACATCACCTACTCGCGGCTAGAATCGCGGAAATATGAAGGACTCTGGGGCTAAGCCCGAAGCCTAGCGCCAAGCAAGATGGTAGAATGTAGAATAGAGGAGGGTTCGGCTTTTTTCGACAATCTTCGTAAGTCGCTCGGGTGTGAAACGTCACTCGGCGTCCCAAGCCCAACCCATTCTAATATCTTCTATAGTTCTTTACAATTAAACTAACTTTTTATCAATTTTTATCAAACTCAGTGATTTATTTTACATTAATTGCCCTCTCAGATCACTTATAATGTTAAATAAATGTTTAAACAAACCAAAACATACTTTTGTACTTTGAGCTCTCATGTCGTCCGCGATTATTGGGCGATTTAATTTTCGATTGGGGTATTTAAACCCCACACTAATGCTCTTTAAAACGAGTATTTTTAAAAAAAAAAAATTATCTGCCTTTTTTGCCGAGAAAAATGAGTATTTATAAAGAAAAACGAATTTAAAATTCCGTAAATAACGTCATGTTTACGTTTTTAACATATAATCATTTTTATAAGCTCATATTTATTATTATATAGTTAAAAACGTTAGTAGTTATTAAAATATAGTTAAAGAAAATATAAACAAACATTGAATAATAAAGTTTGATTTTCGCAAGGTTAAGTATAAATAAAAAGATTAGTTTTAGCATAAACACACCTCGGACTCCAGATGTAAACAATAATGCTCCTCCCCCCTTCTTCTTCTTATTTCCTTTACTTTAGTCTATTGCCATCGTCGCGTCGGAGCGGTGCACTGCTCATCCCGTAATCTTTTCCTTTACTACCGACATTTGTTAAGGTAAATTTTTATTCTTATGTTAACTATTTATTTATTGTTTTTATTATCATATTATTATTACTAGAATTTTTATTTATAGTTTGTTAAATTCTATATTTAATGCTTTAGTTTATTTAAATGAATGTTTTACTTTATTTAAATGAATGTTTTACTTTAATTAAACAAATGTTTTACTTTATTTAAATGAATATTTTACTTTATTTAAATGAATGATTTACATTGTTTAAATTGTTTTTATTAAATTATTATTAATAGAATTTATATTTATAGTTTGTTAAATTCTATATTAAGTTAATGTTTTAGTTTATTTAAATGAATGTTTCAGTTTATTTAAATGAATGTTTTACTTTATTTAAATGAATGTTTTACTTTATTTAAATGAATGAATTACTTTATTTAAATGATTGTTTTACTTTATTTAAATGAATGTTTTACTTTATTTAAATGAATATTTTAGTTTATTTAAATGAATGAATGAACTACTTATGTTTCAATTAATTTAGAGTACTAATAAATAATAATTCGTTAAAGACATTAACGAAATAAATTAGTTTACGCATAAACACGCCTTGGAACCAAAATGTAATCAAAAATATTCCTTATCCCGTGCAAACATCTATAATATATCCCGAATCTATGCTATATACTACCGCCATTTAAGGTACAATTTTATTTTTATTCTAACTATTTATTTATATTTATGTTTATTATCATTATTATTATAATTATAGGAATGTTTTTTATTAGTTTCATTAAAGCTATTTTTTAAAAAAATGTTTCAGTTTAATTAGGATAATGTTATCATTAGATTGTAAGTTTTAGATATATGTAACTCTTTTTATGTGACAAATTTCCGAATCAGTGAATTATTTCAGTAAATATATTTAGTCAACCAAATTTCTTATTTTTTTTATTTTTTTATAATTATTATTAATTGTTAATAACTTTGGTTCTACTCAATATTTTTCATACTCAATATTTTTATAATCATTTTGGAAAAAGTCCTGCAATATTGTGGGTGGACCCATTTCAAGTATGTAATTTATTTTAATTTCACTTTAAAGCCATTTTAATTTTCTATTATTAAGCTAAACAAATAATTAATAATTAATTAATTAACCAATATGATAGTAATAGGTATAAAATGGTAATAATACAGCCACTGATTGCAAGCATGAACCCCGCGCGAAGCGCAGGGCGAATGCTTGTAAAATATATTGGGCAAACCACTTCTGATGCTAAATTTTAAAATTACAAGATAAAAAGAACTATTTATATACTACGTTTTTAAATTTTCTGTTGAATCATATGTAATGTTGATAATATAATTGTCATTGTTATATATAATGTTACTGAAAAAAATGCATAGGTAGTTCCTAATTTATTTACTTCACATGATAATGACAACCATCTAGAGAGCTGATCTTAAACCTATAAAAGGACAAATCTTTGTACAACGGATATCACCAACACCAAATTTAAACCGTGCCATTGATATGCCCCTGTATAGGGACAGTAAGAGAAGAAACATTTGTAGCTACAAGTTAAAAAGTACAGATGCAGAGCAATTAAACCTATACCTAGGACACAAGTGTGAACTAACCTGGGTGTCACACGTCAATTAATTTATTTCTTTGTTTAATATTCCCTGTCATTCAATGTTTACCTCTTAATAAAAAATAAAAAAATTGAAACCCGTCAAAATGAAGATTGGAAATACTAAAGGATATGTCAAAACAAATAAAATAACTTATTTTTTCGAAACTAACTCTCCATACAGCAAAATTTGCTGAAGACTAATTAAATTCTGCTGAAAGATGGCTAAAAGTATTAAAATAATGCAATGTCATCGTGTTCTGAGCTATTCTAAAAGTTTCAAATGTTTAACTACTCGGGAAGTTAGTTAAAAATCGATTGCAAGATTTGTACTGGACAAACAAACAAACAAGAAAGCAAGCTATTAAATACGTAGTAAAAAATAATGCAAATTATAAAAATATAAAATAGTCTAACTGAAGTTTGTGTAACGTAAGTGCTTGATAACATTTTACGCATTTTTTGGATATATAGTTAAACATTTTTTTCAATTATTTACACATTCTCATATTTCTGTTGTTTTATTGTTTATGGGTTCCAAATCAGCCTCAATTGGCTGTTTTCCACTTGTAAAGAGTGCTCGTACCATCATAACTCCCTAGTTATAATTATACAACAGCATCACTCTCAGTGTCGTATTCGTAGCAAGATTCAATTTTCATTTCGTCAAATGATGGTACGATTATATTTTTCATAAGGCTGGTAAGTGCTTTAAGCCATACGAAGCATTTGAAGCATTGCTTCTCTATAGAGTTGGGTATGATAAAATTGTTAAAGTGACATTTTGTTTAAAAGTGACACTTTGACATTTATGAACCAACTAGTGCTTTATTTAGACGCTGAACATCTATACAACAAGAATATGTATGTGAAAAGGATCTATCGGGACAAGTAACTATCGTGACTTATAAACTAAAACATGGCGGCCAATCCACCCTAATTTATTAATGCTTTGAAGGTAAAGCATAATTTTTCTGTATACTGTGGGGGTACCACCTTAAATTCACTTTTAAGTACTAAAATTAATGGTAACTATTGTGACTTTTAATAAAAGTATGATGATTTTTGAAGAGAATTGTTGTGTGACATACCCCCTCAGTCAAACAGTGTAGCAAAATTCTTGGTAACTATTGTGAAGTAACTATCGTGACCGATTGCTGGGACAAGCCTTTTTATTAAACTTCTGACACATTACATCGAAATAAGAAAGATATTATAACCATAATAATTAAAAAGCAACAAGAAATTATAAGCAAACAATAGGTGTGTAGCTAAATTTATACGCAGGAGCCTATGAGGACATGGTTCAGAGTCGCATACTCTTCCCCTGCATGACACCCCCCCCCCCCCCCCGAGTGGGCTTGCCTAGCCCACCCTGTTGAATAGGGGAATATGTGGTCGGCTAAGTTCGTCTGCGGGACATAGCTTGGCAATAGACATTTGAAAAAAACAAACCGGTGGAGAGCGGCCGTGTCTCACCAATTATGGTGGACAATGTGATTTTCATGATCCTGAATGCAGAATTAGTTAGAAGACCAAAAATCAAGTCGATGTTATTTTCACACTTGATAGATTAGTTATTCAAATATTACTAAAAATCAACGTGGTCACCTGTCAAGGGACAAACTAACATCAACTTGATTTTCGGTCTACTAACTAATTCTGTACTAAGGATCATGAAAATCAAATTGTCCACCATAATTGGTGAGACATGGCCACTCTCAACCGGTTTGTTTTTGTCAAACGCCTATTGCCAAGCTATGTCCCGCAGACGAACTTAGCCGACCACATATTCTTAAAAGGCTCTAAAAGATTGACTTGTATGCAAAATTTTAGTTTGATGTTAGTCAGACACTTTTTTGCACGCTATCTCCTGGACTATTATTGTTTTATTGTTTTTTTAATAGTTTTATGGTTTATTGTTACAGAGCAACTTGGACCACGTTGACACTTTCATCAGAGAACACTTATATACTTATAAGTAAACTCCTGAAGACTGAACATTCTTCTTACTGGGAAGCGAAACGTTGGGACCTTCACTCACCCAGACTTAAAACTTTATAATAACACCAACCACAGAAGCCTATACACCAACAGATAATTTACTGTAAGTATATAATTATATGTAACTCTTTTATAAGTTCTGAAGCAGTTCTTAACTTTAAATCATATTATAATTACTATTTGCAAAGAGAGACAGACAGAGAAAAATAGACTTCAGTGTCGGGACGTGGTAATTCTTAACTCTTAACGTTATAGATGCTGGCCTAATTTAGCCGCAGTGGACCTTATAATCTTGCCTAAACTTAAGTTTGTGTCCCCCAAGGGGAGCTTTATAAGGATGTTGCGTCGATTCAAGTGAATGTGATGGCGGTTTTTCAACAACAGGTAGAAGTTTAACTAAAAATAATTAATCTATACAAAATAATTATGGACAGTAGAGGAAGCTTCCAAGCTTGTCCGAGAGAAAGATTGCGCCACTTGTTTCCCGTACAATAATTCAATCCCGGAACTTATTGAACACACTGTGCACTTTTTGTTAAGGTTTGACATACTGTCAACACTCTGTGGTGACTGACATGATAGTTCTACCATAATGCCAGTCACAACCATCGTGAGTCGTGGTGTTCAGTCTACAAGCATTTTTTGAGACGAGTGTTGTCATTATGTCAGAACTTAAGAAAAAGTGAGAGAGGTGGTAGATTACTTCCACCGTGTTAATGAGGCTTTGCAGTTAATTCTTTTAGTTTTATTTCTAAATACAGTGGTGCCTTATTTTAAGTACAATAATTTACCTTTATATATTTATTTTGGTTTTTAAAAAAAGTGAAAGCATAATTGTACCACTTCATCTAGTTTTCGCTTAAGAGTTATTAACATTTTTTAAATATACACTTTTATACAAAACAAACAGGGAACAACCATCAAATAGCAAAAAGTTTTCTCTTTAATCAATTTGTACAAGATTTTCCCACAGAAACTCCGGAACAGTCGAAACACAAAGGATATAAAGTAGGTCAAAATCTCTCGTTGCCTCATAGTTTCTTCCTATAAATATTTTGATTATTACTACTTCTCCCACGATACAGATCAATTGGAACATTATTTATTATTATTACTATTTCTAATACTAGGTTCAGTTTCACCAATTTTTAATATCTTTAAAATGAATGGTTAATCTTAAAAACTATTCGGAAGGAAGAACATAAAAACTCTTATATAAGATGATATCTTTTGCAACAATACTACGCAAGCAGAGTATCTGTGCTTTGCGTCACAAGTATATCTTTTATTTCCTCTTACTAACTAATAATGTACAGGAGGAATCAGCTTTACATTTCAAGTTCAAGAAGTGATTATCAAATTGGGGGATACACGTACACAAGTTAAAATGGAGTAAAAAGCAATCACATAAGTAGAGGCCCATGTAACACATTATTTTCTACATATGGCAGTTTTATATATATAATATCTTTTTTATACAGAGTAAATATACACTCTTTTTACTTTCATATGTACATTCATATATACATTCTTTTTTTAACTTCATGTACGTAGTATATATTTAAATTAAGAGATAGTATTGTGATGGTGCAAGCATTTGATTTGAGATTACGATGGGTTTAGTCTGAGTCCAAAAAAAGAGGTTTCGAAGAATATTTACTTCTTATTATATGGTATCAAATTATATTTTGGTTTTTTAAATACAGGGTTTACATTTAAAGCTCGTTGATATTTTAGTCAAGATTTAAGGTCGAAGTTGAATATTTGAAATGAAAAAAAAATAAATTTTGCTTCCAGCTTACCAAAGGTAACAAAAGCATTGTGATCATTCTAAAGAATAGACCGAAATTCGTTTTACACCTCAAGAAACATCATTGCGGTCTCGTGTCTGTCTGTCTTTTAACTATTTTTTTTCGGGCAACCATAACCTAAAAACCACTCATTCGATTTGATAAAATTTAAATTCTAGGCCATAACTAGCATTGTTGGTCCCATGTTCAACCCAATGCACCGATTTCTTTATCTGCTGCATGCGTACATAAGTTTAGTTAACACCTATACCTTAAAAATACCTATTCTATTTTAAATAAATTCGTACGTTTTGCCGTAAAAGCCAACATGATGGTTTTTATTTTACTACCACGGCGCGACGGCGCTGCTTTAAGGTAAAGTACGTGCGCAAACCCACATATACTTGACCTTCCAACCAGCAATAATAATACGCTAATATTCATGAACAAGGTCATATAATGAACCATTATATTCCATATTGAGTGGATGAGATGCAGCGAGTATAAACAAGCAAGCATGGGCGTAGCCAGGGGAGCCCCCCCCCCCCCCCCCCTAACGTTTGGATATTATATCCAAAAATTAAAATTACCATTTAAATACAATTAAATTATTTTTTAGATTGTTACTCCCCTTATAAAAAATAGAGGGGAGTAACAATCTAAAGAAGGTGTAGGGAATGTTCTTCTTTAGACTGTTACTCCCCTTATAAAACAGAAGTGTGATATTCCTTTGTCTAAAAGTACATTGGACTAAACATCTCTTTTTCTTTATAGTTATTTAGTCAAAGTCATTCATATACTTTTTTCAGTTTTTTCCATATAGCTCGTAAACTATGTGTTTTTCGATATTACTATTTTTAAAGTACAGTAAATTTTCAGCAGAATAAGCTCAACTGCAGCTCTGCACGTTCAATAGTTTCTGACATATTATGGCACTTCAAAAATTTGCAGTTTTTTTTCCAAAAAATGGAAATTTTAAGAATTGCTCTCGTTTCGGGCCGAATATCAGAATAAAATCGTTCACCTACGAGAAAAGTCACAAAAAATGAAGTTGTAGTAAATTTAATTAGCTTCCATTTAAATACAATACAAAGTCTGTAAACCTAGTAGTTCTGTTGCAATCGTAAAAGAAATACAAAAACGGAATATTAGGCCAGTCCAATTAGACCTTAATTTCGCAAAGCTTGATGCAGTTCTGACTTTTTGATAGGTAGTTCGGACCAGTTAGGGTAGTGTGATCCATGCTCCTAAGTTTGTAGCTTCGAAAAACCTGAGCTGGCTGCGTAATTCGTGAAAAAACTGACTTCTTTTAGGTTTTGCTGTATTCTTCGTAAACTATGCGTTATTCGATGTTAGTTGCATGATTCCAAACTTGCATGGTTCTCACTACTTCTACAGTTCAATAAATTTACAAAAATTTATATCCAATGGCAACTCTGTACGTCTAATAGGTCCCGAGATATGACACTTCATAAATTGGCAATTTTCTTCCAATAAATGAGCATTTTAAGTGTTGTTCTTGCTGTGGATTTTGGGCCACACTTCCTCTGATCTTGTTCTCAGATTAGTTTTTTGCTAGTTGACCCTTTTTTGGCAACTGGCTACACTAATAATAGCAAACTATTATTCCATATTGGAGCCAGTGGACAATATATTACAATCAAAATGTTTGGATATTCTTCAGTGTAATAAGCATATTAACAGTATTCTAAATGCAATTAAAGGACATCGTGAAGCAGCTGATTCAATTTTGAAGGAATTTGTACTTCTGCAGATATGATAGCAGAAGAGTTAAATATTGATCTTCAACCTCCTACTTCCTACTACTACTACTACTCCTCGGCGCTACGGTCCGTGAAGGGCCCTGGCCACCAAAACATAGCCTCGCCATCCTCCCTATCTTGCGCACGTCTCCTCCAGGAGCGAACGCCCAACCTCCTCAGGTCGTCTTCGACATCCTCCAGCCATTTCCTTCTAGATCTGCCTCTTCTTCTTCCACCTCCTGGTCTTCCATCCATCATTCTCACCACATGTCCTAACCATTGAACTCGTCCTGATTTTATAATACTAACAATGTCTGGCTGATCGTATAAAGTTTAAACCCATCACTTCTTGATTAGTGCGGAATCTCCAAACACCACCCTTGCAAACTGCTCCGTATATCTTCCTCAAGATTTTTCGCTCCCATTGTGTATTGTATGATTATTACCTTCAACCTCCTAGAACAGTTAAAAAACAGAAACACCACTCTAACACTCCAGCAAAATTCTAGGCTGAGCAGAGCATTGGTAGAGGGCAATACTTATACCATATCTCGATTCTATGATTCCATCACTTAAGTGTAGATTTTCAGAGGACAACCTCCCAAGATATCTCTTACAATCATTTCATTAATTTATTATAAAGGACATGGACTTAGAAGAGCTAAAAGAAAGGGCCCATTCTGTAGCAAATTTTTACAATTTAAAAGATATTGATTCTGTGAGTTGGCCCCCGACGGTCATTGACCAAGGGCGTTAAATACGTTATGAATTTTGTTTGATAACATTAATTTGTAAATAAACGACTTTGTGTGAGTGTGTGGTTTGTGTGAGTGGAATTGTGGTTTCATATGTGGACAGATAAACAGCTTGACAAGCAGACTGGAAAACATGGAAGTAGTGGATATTATTAAAGAAGCTAAAGTTTTTTTCCCCTAAATATTATCAATGTTTTATCTATCTTGATTGATGTGCTATGTACAACAAGTACGATTGAAAGGTCATTTAGCACCCTGAGGCGGGTAAAACATGGGTCAGATGTACAATGGGTGAAAACAGGCTGAAAGAATTATGTTTATTAAGTGTTCATAGAAAGCTTGCGTCAGAAAAAAAGAAAGATATAGGCTTAGAAGTAATTAATAATTTCGCTAATAATCCTAGGCGATTAATATTTTAAGACTTTATTGAAAAAAATAAACTATATATATCCAAATAGAATAATTTACCACCATAATTTACTGTTTTTGACGTAATTGATTTCTGTTTTTTTATAAATTTTAATAATGTACTTGTAGGTTGATTTTGGTGCAACTACTATCACTAATTTTTTTTGAGGCTCTTATCCCCTCTCTTAAGATTTTTCAAACTACTCCTATGCTACCCCCCCCCCCCCCCCTCCCCCCTACTATTTATAGGCAATTTATACATGTTGGGCCCCCCTGAGTCGAAACCTGGCTACGCCCATGCAAGCAAGACCTTGATTCCTATCTTTATAAAAAGGTTCGTAGCATGGAAATGACAGTTTTTTTCTAGTTGCTGGATCTTGCTATATTTTATAGTTTTGTTACGCTTACAATCTAAGTCCTGGAGAATAAAGAAAAGAAATGTCGAATTCTCTAAAGAGTCGACTGTTTAGGAATGTGAAGAATGCCATCAACTTTTTTTTCTCTCCTTGAGGAGGAGTTGTGTTGTATGTTAAAGATAATAGGTCAATGTATCACTTTTAAATTGCTAAAGAGACTTCAACTTAAACTGGAAACTTGGGTTTTTGGGGATGTTTATAAAAAATATTGATTGCAGCATAAGACATATAGATTTAGATATTTATAGATTAATGTTAAAATGACTTTAGGTCATACTTAGGACTAGGTCATAGGTTTCTATTTAAATCACTTAATAACACTTAAACACTTAAATAACTTATTATCAATGAAACACATATAACAGTTTTATAGATACCGCAATGAATAATAATAGTACCTATAATTAATGATAATTAAAATAAAAATATAATCAGGATCTAAGGCAGTGGATTATGTTTTGAAAGGTGTGAAGTGTTGAGGGGGTAATGACGGGGAGTTATGGAAACTTCTATAAAACGGTTCGAAAATTGGTTCAAGTCTCACCTTTAGTTTAAAAGCTATTCTTTGTTTTTACATTAATTGCTTAAAGTAATTTTTAGGGTCCGTAGATAAAACCGAAGAACCTCAACCTCAATAAAAAATCGAAATTTTAAAGAAATTACACAAATATTGGTGCCTTAGGTGGTGCTAAAAGTGGGTAGCGAGAGAAAAGTGAACTAATGTGACAGTTTCTCCGATGTAAACAAACTAAAGTTAAAAAATTTGTTGTAATTTTTCAATATACTGTTGTTAATTAATATTATGACTTATTCTCCCTTTTGCTTTGTTCTCTCGTTAGGAAACTTTACATTTACATTGAAAGGATGCAGAATGCTAATGAAGTAAGGATGAGAGTTGGAATCCCCTGGTTGCTAAAGATAATTCAATTCAAAGTTCGAGCTTCATCTGAGGAAAATATGGTGCTGATGATTTTCAAAAACAAAAGGTATGTTGTTTTTTTTTTAATTCAACGATAGATAGTTGGATTAAATTTGTTTTTAGTTGTTGATTCATTGTTTTGATTCATTGTTAATGAACGAACAAATTTTTTGGTTTTAATAATTATCGAATGATTAAAGAGAATGAGATATTTGGATATTTTTAAGAATTTAAAAAGAAGAAGCGATGCATAGATGGCAGAGATAGTTCGGTAACTTTTAGTTCGGGTTTATAGGTGTTTATATAAATAACAAACGGATTATTTAGATCAGAGATAATAATAAATATAGGATTGATATAGATTAACCTATGGTTGAATTTTTAGGGGTTTTTAAATTTATACTGATAGAAGATATCATGTTGTTTTAAAATTCACCGATAATAATGAAGGGAATAATAGTTAGAGTTCAAATTAAAGAAAGGTATGAATATTTTTAAATTTGTTGATATATAGTTTTAGGAATCGATTAAAGTTGTGGATGTTTTATAATTAATGTAATTGAGTATTTTGATTTAGCAGTGGATATTGGAAGAAATGGTTTGCAGACGTTTAGAGGTTATGTTGCAGTTAAGAAATGAAAGCTTGTTTTTAAATTCACCATTTGATATTAAGAGAGATTAGGTTGGAAGTTGTTGGATTCATAAAATTAATTATTCATTTTCTATTCACCAATTATTAAAGTTGATTTTAAGGAAGGAGTGATTGTTTTAAATTCATCATTGTTTTTAATTCATCATTGTTTTAAATTCATCATTAGATATTAAGGGAAATATGGTTAGAGGTTATGTTGCTTTTATGAAATGAATTATTGTTTTTCAATTCACCGATAGATATTAATAGAGAGATGGTTTAAGCAGTGGTGGAACAACAAATTGTCGGCCACTCCACGTAATATAATTTTGGAAAAAATATTTTCATTTAGTTATATATTACAGAATAATATTAAATATATAATAAAATAATCATGTACATAAAAAAATCAGTTATGTATAATAAATCCTAAATACTCTTATTAAATACTCTTGTTAATATGTTAACTATATTTTTAACTCACGTTTATTGCTCCTTAGATTCTTTATTGCTTTAAATTTGAAGAAATTGTGGCATATCTCTTACTATATATTAGGTCCGCCAATTCTTTCATATTTGAAATTATTGTAACAATTTCTTCCCTCACCAAATCAAATCATCTGGGTATTTTTATTGTAGCGTTTCAGTTAATTTTAACATTGCCGCCTCAATTCATTCTATTAATTTTACAGGGATAATGAATGAAAGATGTTTGTCACATCTTTTACTCCTCTAAACTTTTTATCAATTTGACTATATTTATAACTATATTATTATGTAGAATCTTGATTATTACATTTACCTGGAAAAGGTCAACTACATTATCAAAACGAAGATCTGTTGACAATTCGTCAAAATGTTTAATGTTTTTTAACTGCTGTTAGTGCTTTCCAAACAAAAGTTGAGGTAAAATTTAATTTAGCTTAAGTTTATTTTACTATATTTTTTTAAAGAAATAAAAACAAAGTAGTATTATTGTTAAACAAATCATTTTTTTTATTTTTTTATAAGCCTAGATGATTTCTTTCGTTCTTCTTTTTCTCATTTTTCAGACATAATTCAGAAAGAGCTTATATAGTATGTCAACGAAATGTACTGTTAAATTTTAAATTCTTTAAATGAGGAATTTACATTTTTGTTTCATTTTCCAAGATTTTAAGGAAAACTAACATTGTCTATTGTTCTAAATGTAACCTTTAAGATAAATGATTTCAAAGTATTATATAAAAATTCTTACTTTTTACTTTGCCAAATACGTAGTACAAATAAAGAGAAATCATTTGTGATAGCGCGAAAATTCAATGTTGAGATTTTGATGGATTTACACGTTTCGAGGTCCCCTAAGTAAAAAGAAAGAGATTTTTAAAAAAAAATTTCGGTCTATAGTCTGTGCAAACCTAAACTACTATGCCGATTTCTATTAAATTTGGCATACATTTTGAAATGTATGCCCCAAAAATTTTGAAAATTTAGAAGAAAATTATTTCTCTAAAGCGGTTCTCCTACGATTTTGATTAAAAAAATGCTAAAATGTTATCTATTTTAATACGAATCTAACTACATATATACAAGTCGTTTTCCCGGGGAAAATCTAGTTCCAGAGGAAATAGCACAAAACCCGGACTGTGAAAGGCCGGGTTCGGTTATTTACCGCCGGGGAAGAGTTATTTTTATGGTAAATTTTGATCAAATGTTCAATAATAAATTAAATGTAACCATGAAAACTCGAAACAACTAATAAATGAAAAACACTGGACCAATTAATCATGTAAATCGTATATGAAAAAGTTTAGATTAAGTTGTACCGGACACATAATTATTTTCCTATAAAAGTATACATAATTCTTTCACAAGGAAATAACTGTGCATATGAGAGTGTACTTTAACTATTTCACTTTGATCTGTGTAAAACGTGAACAAAAATTATGATTTTTTGCGATAAATCCAAAATTGTTGGGCCGTTGGGCCCCTTTCAACTTCAGGCCTCCCGCATTGCGGAGTACTTGATTACAGTTTAGGTTAATTTTGTAAGAAAGGAGTGATTTTTTAAGAGGTGTTAAAGCAGAGTTTTATGGCTACGTGTCAAACGTAAATGTAAATTTATTAGTTTTAGTTTTAGTGGAGCTCTAATTCTAGAAGGCGTTCATCGGAGAGGAAATTAATTGTATTGGTTCGAACGCTTTATGAGATAGTAAGCAGTTGTTTCCTTGGCTAAAGCGTTATCTCTTTTAATTCTTTTTGCAAATTGTGGTTTTTTACAGGTCTTTAATTTCAATGATCAATGATGGATAGTTAAGAGCAAATTACATTTTTTACGGAAGTAGATGTTATTAAATGTTTGGGTGGAGTTAGAGGTCCATGTCAGCTGAGGGGGAGTGCAATGTTAAAAAGGTCAAATGATGGAGAAGAGACTTGAACGCCAAGTTTTCGTTTTCGGTGTGTGTAAGAAAGGAATGTTTGTTTTTTTAAATTCAGCGACGGATGGGAGAGATGTTTTATAAGAAGGTAGCTGTTATATATTTGGAAGGAGCGTTGGCAAGGTATGAAGAGCTTTAGTTGACCCTGGGCCGGTAGTTGTATAAAGGGCAACAAGGCAGGCTAACAGTGGACCCGAGTCGCACCCATGCAAAATGCGCCCTGAGGCCGTGGTAGGAGGGACAGACAGTGCGCTTGCGCCGTCCTCTAGACCCCCTTCTTCCTTTACCTTGCATTCCACAAGTTTCAAGTCAGTGCCCGGTCGGCACCCGGTGTCGTGCTTTCTTTGTCGATACTCGTGTGTCTTTAACGCTTCTGTGTACCCGCTACATGTCTGTGATAACAGTATACCTGTGTTTTGATCCTGCCACCCCACCAGTACGGATACACTCAAATAAACAGGTAACAACAACCAAATCCAACTTAACCACCCAAAAACAACTTTAAAATAATTATCATCGTCGACAATTTGTAGACACAAATCACTTGATGTAACTTAATTTTTAAGTTATAACAGATAAAATATAGTTGCATCAATCAAGTTTCTCAAAGGTGTCTAAGCACTATCAACATTCATAACAGTTTCATTAGTGCAAAAGAAATAATAAGTTCATAGTTTGATTCTGCTCGATTTTAAATCTTAATTACTCTCTTCCATAATAATATAATAAGCTAATAATTAATAATTATGGACCTTAAAAGTCGATAGCAGTTGAGGAGATAATTATATTGTACATACATACTTCACTCTAAGGATGCCCCACTACAATTTTTTTATAATATTTTATAATAACAAAAAATACAATATTTGTTTAATGCATGAAAATCACAGGGCTTGTAGTGAGTCACTGAAAGTCACTAAAAGTCACTTATTTTGAAGAGAGTCACTTTTTTGTCACTTATTTAAAAAAAAGTCACTGAAAGTCACTTATTTGGGCTTACAAGGATAATTTTTTTTGTTTTTTTAAATACAAAAAATATATTTTAACTGTTTTTCAAAAGGGATTTTGTAAGCTCAAGTCTTTTTTTAACTATGAATGTTATATTAGGCCGTCTGTATGTATGTATGTATGTGCGTGTGTGTGTTATTATCGTAGCGCCCAAGGTATTTAAACTAGAGAGTTGAAACTTGGCAGAAAATCAGTCTTTACTTAGTGGTGCCGCCCGGAAAATCAACTTTCCGCCATCTTGAACGCAGCTTGCTTAGTCAGCATACATTTTAAAAAGTCGTAATAAATCGAAAATGGTCCTGATCGAGTTGAAATTTGGCACGAATGTACCTATCTGTATGACAAACATGCCCACCAAATTCCATTTTTGATATTGGCCGTCATTTTGAAGTTATCAATATTTGAATTTATAAACTTTGACAGTTAATAATGCCAAAAATTTTCGACTTATAGCATATTGTTGGAACCAGAAAAAATTAAGAAACAAATATTAAAAAAACCGATGAAATGCCATTTATTAGTTTAAAAGTTAAAAGCGAATGTAATTATGTATTAGTGCGATAATTTTGGGGACATCAAAGTTTGTTTACATCTGTCAAAATACCGCCAAACTTCAAATAATTAAATAAAATATATTAAAAATAAAAGTTCCGAGGTACCCCGTACCCGGTTTTTTTTTTCGTACAGTTACGGTACACAAAATCAAATGAACAAAAAACCGTTCTAAAATGTTTATAATTGCATTTGTTTAACAGTGCTAAACAACAAAAAGTAACTAAAATAACTTTTTTTTACTTAAAATTAAGTCACTTAAAGTCACTTATTTGGGGAAAACAGGTCACTTAAAAGTCACTTATTTTGAAAAAAATAGTCACTAAAGTCACTTAATTTTGAGGAAAATCTGCTACAAGCCCTGAAATCATAGTTGTCAAACCTTATTATTACCTGTTTACTATTGTTAACAGGGTTAGTTCTTAGTTTTAACAAATAAGCATTGTTAATCTGTAATACATATATGCAAGTAAAGTTTATAATAAAATATATATATATATATATAATTGTCTCCATGAATATTAAATTGCCGCAAAGCGCTTTCAATCTATTAAAAGGTCATTAAAAGTGTTAAGCGGTAGTTTCAAGTAAACCTGTTGCATTGTTGGTCTTTTTTTAGAACGATTTTTTATTTTTTACTTCTTTGTGAAGAAAAGCATTGTTGATAGACATTGTCTTATAAAATGGTTAATTTCTTAATTAAAATAAAGCATTGTTGACAGATATTGTTTTATAAAATTATTAACAAGGTTGATTTCTTAAATTAAAAAAACAAACATTGTTGATAGACTCTATCTTATAACATTAGTTACAGGTTTGATTTCGAAGACAAATAACCTTGTTAATAGGATTTGTCTTATAAAATTATTAACTGGTTGGCTTTGTTTAGTTTAATCCACAAATTATTCCAATTTGTCATTCTTGCCATTTCATTTTTCAGAACTCTGGTTTGAAATGTCTTACTTCCAAACGTTTCTATTTCATTCAAATTAATATCTCTTTTTATTATATTTATTTTTATATTATTCATATACTTTCTTGCAGGAGATAGGTTGAGGAGCGTCAGTTTGAAATATATTTAAGAGAAACCGTTGCTATATCGTTTACAAATCGTTTCTTTCTCTGACTGAAACCTGATATACATTACATTTTCACCGTTTTATTTTTTGCATTGTTGACACTTCTATCTCTCACCATTCTCTTTTTTTCTGAACACACTATGTAGAGTAGAAACAAAAAGAGAAATTTTTAACTTCTTAGCACCACAAATATTGATTTTTAAAGGTAATACATCTTGAAATGAAAAATGATAACATTTCCATCATCTTTGAAAAATGATTTTAAATTTTAAATTTTTATTTATTAATTTTACTTGGTATTTATTTACATTTCATTTTTTTGCTACTTACTGAAGGTAATGGAAGCATTTTGATCATTCAGAAGTTCAATCCTTTTGTATGATTCAAAATTCAAATATTTCCTAGACAGAATTGTGTTTCAGACATCAAGGAGCATTTTTCTCGCTTGTCTGTCTGTCGGTTTTAAACTTATATTTTAGAATGAAGTTCCTTATGGCAAGTTACAGCTTCTGGAGCCCGGGAGTGAATCCGAAAAAAAAAAAACGACCGTCACATAACCTACCGTCACGAAATCGACCGATGACAATAACTTGAGTAAGAGTTGACCGATTTGGTTGAATTTTACCAATTCCCTGGACGAGTTCGTTGGACAACGTTATACACCGAAGCTTTAGATCTCTCAGTCCTGATTTCCTTCTTAGTTCAATTGATCTAATTCGGCCTGTGCGTCTAGGCTCCTCTCCATAGTCCTTTGAGTAACATCCAAGTGGTCCAAATCTTTTTCTGTTTAAGCCCAGGCTTGACTGCCATTATGATATGCAAGCCATATGACACTGCTATTAAAAACTTTGACCATCAATGCTGGAGTCATATGTCATATTGCTCTTAAAAATATATTTTAATGACCAAAATTTTCTCCATGCATAGTCAGTTCTTCTTTTTTACGATATATTTTATCATATTTTCAGGAATAGTCACACTACACACCTCTTTACTACAATCATTCTCTTTAACTCTCAACTCATCATGATTAAGTATTTTCGCAATATTTAATTAATTATTAGTAGAGATTTGTAACTTACTTTAAGTTAGTTTTTGTGACCTTCTACGGTTGTCAGCCTGTATTAATATAGTATTGCTTTTTAAGTTACTAAAAGCGTCACCAAAGCGTAAACCAAGCGTCACGAAATCCACCGTTGACGATAACTTGAGTAAATGATGACCGATTCAGTTGAAATTTGGTACACGTGTTTATTTTACCAATCCCAGGAGGAGTTCGTTAAACAACGTTATCCGCCCAAGCGTTCGCGCGTAACTCTCGCGTAAACGTAAGCTTCAAATGTAAAATTGGAATTTTAGGACGGGAAAAAAATCTTCAAAAAAACTTCATCTAGTTGATGAGATAAATAACTTTTATAAATATTTTTATCTACGATTGATAAGAAATATAAACATTATATCTTTGTTTAGATCCGTAGAAAGTGATTATTTACGTACTTGCATTCATTGCGCATGCGCGTCTCATAGAACTGAACAATTCCTCTTCTTTACCACACTGTGTGCGGTAAAGAAAAGGAATTCTTCAGCTTTACGCACGATTAGCAAGTTTGTTTACATTTAACAAAACTAATTTGCAGTTCTTTTATTAAAATAACTGTTTATATCGAGTTTTTAGTGAAAAACAATAAGTGAATCAAGTGACTTTGACGAAAATGTGGAGAATAATACTCCTCCAGAAATAATTAATTCGGCAAAAAATACAACTCAAGAATTAATCCCATCTTTATCAAGAGAGAGATACGAACTTACATACAGCAAGTTTATTTTTTTCTGTATTTATAATTTAAATCTAACAATCGTAGATAAAGTACGGTACGCAACTCGTGCGAAAACGGCATTTTGCATTGCTCGTGTGGTTTTACAACCCTCGCTGTCGCTCGGGTGCAAACTCCACACTCGCATGCAAAATGCTACTTTCCGCACTCGACGCGTAATGTACTATTTTCGACACCGCTATGAAGTGTTAAAGATGGCTATATTTTATTAAAGCGGAGCTAAACGTTTAAAATAGTGAAACGTTCTAAAGTAACGATTTTAATAAAACTTCAAACACATCGTCTTAAGTACGAGTATACAATTGAAACAGGCATGTAAATTTTTATTTTTATTTTTGTGAATTAGGTCCATTACTCGGCATAAAGGCCTCACCCAGCGCATAATATTAATACAAATACTTTTTACACATAACATTGAAGGCAATGAAGGAAATTATACTTGAAACTTAAGAAATCAATTCTAGAAAAATAATACTGTATCGGTGATTTTGTTGTAGGTGTTTTGCTGTATAGGTGATTTTGTTTACTTAATCTTCAAGCATCCTATTGATACAAGAAAATTTTTCCACATATTATTGAAGATGATAAAGGAAATAATGCTTTAAAATTAAGGAAACTATGCTAGGAATATATATGTTCATAGATATTTACAATGGAAGTACTGTTTTAATGTATTTCTGCGTATAAACTATCATATAGCATGAAACGTGATACATAGAACCGTTTACTTGCATTGTTACTCTGTAAGAAGACATGCATCGTGCACATACACAATGTATTCATTATGTCTCTTGAATATTTACAGTATTATATTAACTTCTTTCTCTTTTAAATCAAATAATCTTATTACTTTTGATCCACGACTGTGTGTTTCTTCTATGTGTGATTTCGATTCACCATTAAAGTTAGAGGTTTAGTTCAATAACCAAACAACTTGTTCTCACAAAAAATTGTAATTGAAACATTTGACAGAAGCTATGTTTCGGTGGTTCTAAATCAGCCTTCTTCAGATAATCTGGTGCTTAGTAAATGACTTTGGAAGTACATACAAGTGATTATCACTTTTTCAGAAGTAGTTCTCCCTACTTATTTTGTGGAAATTTTAATGCTGGGTCCACACTTTTATCACCATAGTATGTAGTACATTACACTATCTTTAATTAAAATTTACGTATTAGATACAAATAATATATTATATGTAATATATTTTACAAATATTTTTGCTTCCAAGCTACCGAAGGTACAGAAGCTATGTGATCGTTCTGAAGAACGAAACATTTGAATGTCTCCGATTTCTCAAATTCCTTGACAGAAATCCGTTCCAGACATAAGAGAATATTTTTGGTTCTGCGTCGGTCTATTTGTCGTAATTTTTGCGTACCAAAATATCTTAAAAATTCCCCCACCTATTTTAATGTTATTTAGATGTTCCTAATTAGCCCATTGTTGGTCCCATATAAGTTTTAGTCTTTTGCGTCCTCTTGCGTTTCTCTTTCACATGTGCACAAACATACTATTTACACCTACATCTTTAAAAGTACTCATCTGATTTTTATGAAATTTGGATGGTTTATCGAACGTAGCTCGCAGATTCCCCAGGATTAATTTCAACCATCTTTGCTCTTTACATTTTGCTAAATTGATACTTAAATTCTTGTAAAAAATCAAAACAATTTCGACAAATCAGGAAAACGCGGGGATAAAATTGACAATAATTGGTTTTAATAGCATAAAATCATTAAGTATATGACGTGAGGAAGCCATGTGGCACTTTTTGGCAGAATATTTTTTCCTTGTATAAATATTAAATTCGTATAAAATATGAATTAGAATAATGAGATGAGTGATGGTAAGGACCCTTAGTAGAGAAAGGAAAAATGTCGAGAGGGAGGGCCTTCTCTCTTACGTTTGTAATAAATAGATATATATCAGTGTAAAACGTGAGTCATATTATTAATTTAGCTAAATTATTTGTATACTTTTTTATTATCTCAATGTGAATAGGTATGTTTTTACTTTGTGTTTAAATGTATATGTTTAAGATAAACATTTAAACAATATTCTAGCAATGATAATATACTTTTCATGCACACCTGCAAGACCTTGTCGACTCACTTTCAGTGGCGTAATGCATATAAATGTAGCACGCAGTAGCATACTGCTTTTTAACTATGATATGATACTCACTGTACATGAGCTAACACTTAAGATATAGGACAAGTTGAAAAACTTATAAAATTCCGCGATGATACATTCATTTGATACAGGTCAAATTTTAGTTTTTATTTGAATTATGATAGCGATCATGAGACTCGGATTTGAAACAAATGTGGGCTCTGCTTGTAAGATTTATTTTACTCGTTTTAAAAAAAAATCGTAAATAGTGAAATTGGTGAGTTTTGTTTTATCAAAAAACTACAAAGAGCGAAATTTGCCAAAAAGAAAAAACTCCTCAGTAGCTGATGTCTAATGTTTTGTGTTCAGATCAGTTAATGTTACAGAAATAGTTGTTCCTACTGATGATCTGTAGAACTTTCAAGATTTATCAATCGTATAGAAGATTTACTCATGGTCAGTTCATTCTTAAAATAAAAATCCACGATAAATGATGGCTGATGCTTTATACACATCGGTTTGAAACACTTATATAGTTCATCAATGTAGTCCAAATCGGCAGACCGTGGCCTCAAGGTCGTCTTCCCCACTAACGCACAGCCCAGATCTGTGGGTTTCTCGGCTTTTCCTAGAAATAGCCTGGTGGTTTTCTATTGTCTTTTTTTATTTGTTTTAAATCCTCAAAAAATAAACTAAATACTCCTTACTTTTCTACTTTTTCTTTCTTTCTACTTATTATTATTATTTTTTTTTTTTTGAAGCGTAGTATATTCAGAATCCCTTAGTTACAGGTCATGTCCCTTAAATTCGTCTCTACTCTATCACCTCCTTAAAAGCTAGGGCTCCACTAGCTTTATTTTAACTGCTAACTTATTTAGCTTTATTTTAACTTTATAGCTGTATTAAACTGTATATTTTCTGAAGTAAAACAGGGTGGCTAAAATTTAATGTTTTTTTTAATTACTGCTTCGTTCGTGTCCCGGCTTCACCTGCAGTTAGTTGCCTGAAGTGAAGGTGCAGGGGTAAGACAATTTCTGTCTCAGTAAATTACTGGGCTGCCCGTGGGGGCAGTGTTATTGCATTCCACCGCGTTCTGTGGACGTCCAACAGCTCGTGGGTGGATGCAGACGGACCAATTAGCTAGCACCCTTTACTGTATTGCAGTTTTCCCTTATTAAGTGATATTAACCCTATAAATTTTCCAAATTGTATGATGATATCTAGTAGCAGTTCTGACCAACAACTTTTAATCCTCTTCCCTTTAAAGAAAACTAGAAAATAGGTACATGAAATTATATAAGAATGTGATAAATTTCTGCATCCAATTGAATGTGGTGACCGTTTTGTGAATTATTTTCACACACAAACATATTATTGAGCTTAGCGAAGCGAAGCTCTTATACTACACTTTGTATTTTTTCTGACGCATACTTCTCCTTAACGGCTGAACCGATCTGCACAAAATTTGGCACGATCATAGTGACTAACCACAGGAAGGTATAAATCTGAAATGGTCCAAATTGGTACACAGGGGTACGGGGTACAAAAGATTCCTCCTGAACGGCTCAACCGATTCGCACGAAATTTGGCACGGTCATAGTGACCAACCACAGGAAAGTTTAAATCTAAAATGGTCCAAATTAGTACACAGGGGTACGGGGTACAAAAGTTTCCTCCTGAACGGCTGAACCGATTCGAACGAAATTCGGCACGGTCGACCAACCACAGAAAAGTATGAATTTGAAATGGTCCAAATTGGTACACAGGGGTACGGGGTACAAAAGATTCCTCCTGAACGGCTCAACCGATTCGCACGAAATTTGGCACGGTCATAGTGACCAACCACAGGAAAGTTTAAATCTAAAATGGTCCAAATTAGTACACAGGGGTACGGGGTACAAAAGTTTCCTCCTGAACGGCTGAACCGATTCGAACGAAATTCGGCACGGTCGACCAACCACAGGGAAGTATAAATCTGAAATGGTCCAAATTCGTACACAGGGGTACGGGGTACAAAAGTGAAAATAGTATATGCCCTTCATGATGCTTGTCCTTGGAAAGCTCTTTACGAGTGCAGTTATTGTTTTTATGTTCACTTTTGTCATATTTTCATTTAAGGGGGTAAAATAAAAAAACAGGAAAAAATGCTTTTTAATTAAAAATAGAAATTTTACTATTTTTGATTCGATTTCAGCTGTTTATAAATACAAATGTTTATTGTTTAAGATTAAAATGCACGCTCAGCTCAATATTGCAAGCAGACAACTGCAATGCACACCTAGTATATTGTATATAATTTTGAGGAAATGCACAACTTCGAAGCTCTGAGGTTATCAAAGTTAAAAACTAACTGGTGGAGGGTCATTGGAACAATGGATAGGCTTGCAATTTTTGAATCTTTCGTATTCGCCTGCCATATTTTTAGACCTCACCACCGCGGACTCTTTTAAGAAAATACAACTGGATCTCTGCCCGCCGCAATTTACACTTGTCCACCGAATCTTCCCGCGCCTTCTGTATAACTAAGATGATACAATCCTACGGAAAACAGCCCTCGCTGCCAGAAAAAAGCCTTTAGGCAATGCTCTCTTTGCTTCGTGAAACTGTAGATGCTTCAAAGCATAAGTGTTCAATTATATTTCTGGATAGCAGCGAGTGGAACCTATGCTCTGCGCGGAACCTTTGAGGCTACAAAGCAAAAGTGTTTCACTATATTTCTTGTTAAAAGTGTGTGGAATCTTTTCATTCTTTTAATCCTGACCCCATCCCTCTCCTTGGCGTAGATTTGGCCTCCGTTCTCTATGATAATTCCTTTGAATTCTTTCCCCCTCTAAAAGTAGTCTCGTATAGGTCCTACGAAAGACATAGCAGGCATTAATGTTAATCCATAAATGAAAATAAAAAAACTTACAAACCCTTTATTTACAAGCCAGCCCGAAAATTATACCGAAAAGTCAATTAAATTATCCTCGAATAGGTATTTCTTATATCTAAAAACTCTCTTCTTGTATCATGAATCTCTTTTTTTTTGTCTGTATGGAATCTATGAAAACTAAATGAAGTTTTTAGTTAAGACTCGGAACTGACTACAATAGAGCAATGAAGCTCTTATAAAGATGTTTTAAATTATGTTCATTCTATCCCCTTTTTTTAATTAACATAAAAAGCACATTATGTAACCCTAGTATCCATATTTTATGTTGTCATATCACATTAAACTTATTTACATCTAAGGTATATTAGTTGTTTTTTTGTTGTATCTCTCTACTCGATTCATTGCTAAACGAACTGTTTTACAGGCTTCCTTGTGTAACCCGATACGTCTTCTTTTTTTCTCTGTCTTACCCCCTTCTTTACGCGTATTACCATTTAGCTAGCGTAGCACTTTTTTTTTACTTCATGAAAAAGCAACACTGTTATAATCTTTTTTTTAAATTAAGATTGATAGATGAACGGATTAATAAATAAACATTTCTTATTTGCCGAAAGAATGTTACAAAACTAATTGTATTTGAACCGTATAATATTGTTGAAAATAGTCTGTCAATTAATGTGGCACATAGCTTCCTTGCGTACTTTAATGATGTTTGTTATTACGGTCCATTATTGTCTAATTTATTTGATCCCCCCCCCCCCCTTTCTAAATCTATCAAATTGTTTTTGTTTTTTGTGATACTTATATCTTACATTCATATAATATAAGTGTCCATTATTGTCTAATTTATTTGATCCCCCCCCCCCTTTCTAAATCTATCAAATTGTTTTTGTTTTTTGTGATACTTATATCTTACATTCATATAATATAAGTATCAATTTTGTAATATTTAACGTGCAGAGGGATGCATATAATTTATAGGACAATCTGATGGCTACTTCTGACAAACAATCTAAATCTTTCAAATAAGGATGAGTGCTCATATAAGTGTTGTAGAAAAATGTGTATCTGCGGAAGAGAATATTAAATATTTCATGGAATGGGCTAAATATGTCCTACCATCCAAATTGCATCAAAATTGAATGAGTTGAGTATAGCTTTACAGGTGTGGTTGTATGCCAAAATGTATGAAGACAGAACGACAAATAGACACGACACAAAAATTGTTTCCTGGTGTCTAAAACGGATTTCTGTCAAGGAATTTTTGAATTAGGAGACAAAAAAATTTCGGTCTTGAATGATCGCAACGCTTCTGTATTACCGAAGGTAAATGCTCGGAATCAAAATATCGAGTTTAACACTGACATAAACTATGGCTTAAAATGACAATGAATTTGTCTTTGCAGTCTCGCTAATGCTTTGTCTAAATATATATATTTCTTCTCCTAACTCGCCTTAAGGTAATGGGCCAACAACGATGATAGTTCGAATCCCTGAAAGGGGACTCCTATCGATGATCCTATCGTAAAGTGGCTGATTCCCCGTCAACATTTTTAACTTAATCTTATGTTGATCGGGGCGTAAACAAAAAAGGTTGACGTATTTCTTAAAAACTTTCTTTGCCTCATGACGCATTTTTTTCTGATATTAAAAAATGGTTACATCCCATTTCGCACTTACGCATGGCTCAATTTACGCACTTGAAACACTCCTATATATGCTGGGCCTAATTTAATTGACCGAATTGAGCAACATTTTATTAAAATTATCAACGGAAATCCGAGCTCTTGTAAACAAACTATGCATATAATACTAAATACAATGCAATTTTTTCCATAATTTAAAAGCTCCTGTTTAATGATTATAATTATACATGATTATATGTAAACTGTTACATAATTAGTGCTGCTTCAACGACTTTAATGTGCCTCGCATGAGCAATAGCTACAAAGCAATAGCTTACAATAGTAATCATATTCAGTATTAAATTTCGGCTACTGAAATAACAAAAAAAAAAAAAAAAATGATGTAAAATTTTTATCAATTGATTTAATTCCTTGGGGACGTTGGACTAACAAAAGATTTCTGTCGCTCATGATTTTGGTCAAATATTTAAATTCTTCTCTGGGTTTTTACTATTTTTTACGACGTTTTTATTAGCTTGCTTTCTTGTTAGTTTGTTTGTCTGGTACAAATCTGGCAATCGATTTCTAACTAACTTCCCGAATAGCTAGACATTTTAAACTTTTAGCATAGCTCAGAACACGATAACAATGCATTATTTTAATACTTTTAGTCATCTTTCAGCAGAATTTAATTGGTTTTCAGCCAATTTTTCTGTATGGAAAGTTAGTTCGGAAAAAATCCGCAAGTTATTTTATTTGTTTTGCCATGTCCCATATTTACAATCTTCATTTTGACGGGTTTCAAATTTGTGATTTTTATAAATAAGAGATAAACATTGAATGACAGCAACATTATATATTATAATAACAATAACAATTATATTATCAACATTACATACGATTCAACAGAAAATTTAAAAACGTAGTATATAAAAATTTCTTTTTATCTTGAAATTATTTATTTACTATTTTTTTTAATTTCTTTACCAACTGTTCTTCACCATCAGTTTTTATGTCTTCCAGGGGCTTTCCCTAAGGGGATTTAATTTTCATTTTTCCTAAAGGTATATATGACGTGTAAGTTCAACAAAATTCTCCTTTTATTTTATTATGGTTTCTGCTACTGGGGTTTATCTACGGGTTTTCTAATGTTCTACTTATGCCCAATTTTCATTATGTTCTTTTTAATTAATTGTTAGTAAAGATTTGTAATTTACTTTAAATTAGTTTTTGTGACCTTCTATGGTTGTCTGCCTATATTAATATAGTATTGATTTTAAGTTACTTAAAAATTTACATAACCGTTTTCTTTGCAGTGATAAGCTGTTCAAATATTCCCTTTGCAATGTGTCTTCATCTGTTAGTCCTTGCTTTGGAAATTATTTTTCCTAGCTCTGATGGTTGCTACTCTTATTGTTTTATAAGGAATCTTGTTGCCTTTTTACACACTTGATTTTCTTTGTCACCAAATCTTGTAACCTGAAGGACATTTCTCAAAACAGGAAAATCTCAAAATAAAATATTGTGGTGGATTCATTTGGAGTTTTTTAAATAACCAATGTAACTCAAGGCAAACTATTTGTTTGCAGTCTCGTTAGGGTTTTTGTAAATAAACTTAGTTCAAATTAACCACAAGTTAATAAAACTATTTTGCCAGTTTCATTTGGGACTTAGTAAATACCCTTTATGTCAAAAAACCTTGTAATAAACTATTTTGGAAGTGTTGCACAAAACTTTTAATGTTTTAAACTTTTCTTTGCTGTTTTTTGACAATCAACAACAGATCAAATTTTTCTCTTTGATTTTTTTTTTCAGTATACTCAAAAATATGGCACTTTTTCGTAATTCACTAAAAGTGGTTTTTTTCTTTGTCGAAAATAATAAAAAAAGAAGTTAGCGTTGTTAGCGTGTGAATATTTTCACAGCTATCTCGCTTTACATCATACAAGGCGCTCTGAATCTAGGACATTTATTCACGGATCATTTCTCGCCTCAAATGAACTGCCCCTGGCTTCTATCTGCTGCTGTACTTTTCCCCTTGCCATTTATACTACAGTTGTTACGTAGTTTAGTTTAGTTCAATTTCTGCCTTAAATTGTCTAAAGCATTATACTTTACACAATTTTTAAGTCTAAATGTCAAATTAAATCAGGAATAATTTTTCTTTTTTGACTTTTTTAAAACTTCCTGTAACAGATATGAGCAAGTAGCTTATTACAAGATAGAGGTTTTACCCTCTTTGCATATATTATATTAGTATTTTTACTCATATTATATTAGTGTTCACATGTGTACATTTCTATCCTATAAAGTTTATTTTGTCGTAACAGCAGGCCATGCACACAGCTTTAAGTATCCACTTTTATTTGTCCTATTCTAAGACTTACTATTAATATACTATTACATACTTCATACTTTCTATTAACCTCTCTAGTATATATACTATAAAGCCGCATGGCTATCATAATTATGAAATGTTACCACCAAATCTCTGTCAAAACAACCAATCATCTACTATAAGACTACGCATTGATTTGACTTGTCACTTGCTGATGACCCCACAGCTTTATCGAACCACTTGTATTAGTCATATCGTAAGACCATGCCTTGATTGCATTTGCTTATTAATGACACACAATTTAAAGTAACCTCTTGTATTTATCCCTTTTTTAAGACCATGCTTTGATTGCACTTTTCCTAATGCGATTACTTGCTTTTATTACTTGCTAGTAACACAGCTTTAGCTAACCACTTTTATTTGTCTTATTATAAGACCATCCATTGATTTGATTTGCCACTAGCACATGACAAACAGCTTAAAGTAACCAATTTTATTTTCTTTACGGATGTTACTGTTTTAATAATTGTTCTTTACTTAACGTGATAACTTAATTCGTGCTACGAAACCAAAAGTTATTTTTCCCAACAGAGGACCATGCATGATTGTATTTTGCTTATTGAACTTGCTTTACGCCATTCTTCCTATCATTATACCATTTATTGATTGCTCTTGCAGTCAACAAATGGTACAAAAAAAATACGGTTTAAAGTATTATTTTTTTGTTCCAACAAAAGACCTGTTGAACGATAACCATCATTTTACTGTTAAACGAATTCTAAGAACAATTTATTTAAAAGAAGCATAGAAGTTCTGTATTTAGTGTGAATTCGTGTCTCTTCGTATATTTAGTTTCATCACGGTTTATTCCTTGACTAACCTGAGATTGGGTTCAGTCTTCCAAGATACAATTACACCACTCATTACCAAAAATGATTCGGGAGGAATTAACTTGTCTGCAACAAATCGGTAGAGGATAACAGATTCTCAGTAACTAATCGATTTGAGAAAATTGCGATTAACCCTGATAATTATGTAACCACGCCCTCCACCATGTTTGTGAAAAGGAATCCTCCTATACTTTTTGTCTTCAGTCAGCCATGCCGTTGTCAGTGGTTTTTTACTTTATCGTATACATAGAATATGTAGAGAGATAAGTATTGTGATGGAGTCCAAATTCTATTTTTATGGTTTGACATGTTTCGTGGTCCTCAAAAAGTGAGTCCAAAAAAGTGGGTTTGAAAAATGTTTCGTCTTTTGTCTTTGGAAACGCATAGAGCCTAAACTACTCGACCGATTTTGATGAATAAATTGCTAATAAATGCCCCAAAAATACCAAACCTATAATTGGAAAGAGTGAGATGTCCGGTTCGATTCCCTAACGATGTGGAATTATTTTGTGGTTAATTTTAATAACTTGTTCGTAAATAATTAAATGCTATCACAAAAAACTCTAAACAATTAACAAATGGAAAAAACAGGATTAAGTAATTATGTATAGTCGTATACATGAGGAAATTTAATACGAGTTGTCTTACACATTTTCTGATCTCATATTCGTAGTATATAATGTATAAGGAGAAAGTATTGTAATGTTCTTTCTTTTATCAAATCCATATCTATTATATAAATATGTAATTAAAATCTAATGTTGTCTGTGTTATAACTCAGTTAAATTTTTCAGTGATCTAAAATTCCTAGAACATTTCCTAATTCTATTATAAGAGACATGTAAAGGTTATTAATTCTATTATTATGGTATTAATTCAACACATTATGATTTATTTTATATTCCCTTGATTTATATCACGTTTGTTATTTGTTTTTTGCATAATTAAATTTGTTGTTATAGCTTGGTATTCATGTATCGTTTAGTTTCATAAATTTTTTCGTTTTGTCTATTTCGTAGAATTAACCTTCCGCGTGGTTTTTAATATAGCTCTATTATTGTGATTTTTCTCATCACTATTCAGAAGAAAAGAAAAAAAAAAAAAAAACAGACAACGAATTCAAAGTGATTCATATTGCATTGTCCCAAAGCAGTTCGAACAAAACAATGCAATTGTAAATTGTTTGAAAGAGAGGAATAGAAAAAAAAAAAAATGGAAATGCCTTTTTTAAAGAATTGGGATTATTTATTTAACACCGCGTTGACTCACATACATCTGTTGGGTGAAGATATGTAAAGTTAGCCAGGGTAATTTAAATTCTTTCTTTTCTTTTTTCCCCTCGACAATAAACACGTAAAATAAATATTATAAATACTTACTGATATGATGAAATTGAATTAGTTCCCGATGTGATACAAGGTCAGCTAGATTAAATATTGTTTTTAAAACAATTCTGTGAAATATATAGGCATTAACTGCAATGAGGAAAAAATAAAATTGTAAAACATCAATAAAGGTTATATGATGTTATATAAAAGAGATTATTATATCATTTGATACTCACAAGGTTTAGAAAAAAGATAAGAAGTTTGATGGACGAGTTGTAGGACGTAGATACCTAAAATAAACTTTTAATAGTTAGAAGAATGTGTTGAAAATCGTAGATAAACTAATTACGAGTTATATTACGTGTAAGAACAAAGAAAACTAATAAAATTTAAACGAAAATAATTTTCTAATGTAGGCGTAAGTGGTATAAATTAATAGTAAATTAATTGTATGCTAAATGTAGAAAGAAAACTATATAAAATTGATAAAGTGATTTGCAAAAAAAATATAAAAGCAAAGAAAACTGCCTATGAGATGTTAAAAGCGCGATGAGACTTAAGATTAAGTGGGTCGAAAATTAAGATTATTATGTATTATGTATAGATGAGGCACAAACTGAGGTGAAATAAAACTAAGCCAAAATAAATATTAACAAAATAAACATTAAAAAAAAGATGCTATAGAGCAGTATTGCAAAATGGTGACGCTGTACTAATTTGAAGTTAACGAAACATGGTAAACATAGAAAACAAGTCTAGGTTATTATTTATGTGTTATGTGGCTTAAAAACTCTAATGAAATATATAAGAAACAACAGTAAAAGTTTATGAATAAAGCTGGGGTAGCAGAACGTATGTACACGTTGTAACATGTAGAGAAGCGGGAACATTTGTCCCTTATTTCATTACCAAATCGCTATTGCTGTTGTTTACCATGTTCTATTACCTTTGCTTTACAACCTCATCTCTGTTGTTTTTCTATGAGTAAGCTTTCATCGTCATAAAAAATAACCTTTACTTGTTTTCTTTGTTCACCTTCGATCAGTTAACTTTGCTTTATAACCTTATCGCTGTTGTTTTTTAATGAGTGATCTTTGATCCTTATAAATAATAACCTTTACTTGTTTTCATTGTTTACCTTTGCTTTATAACCTCCTCGCAGGTTTTTTCCTACTATTGAACTTTGATCCTCATAAATAATAACCTTTACTTGTCTTCTTTGTTTACCTTCGATCTGTTACCTTCGCTTTATAACCTCTTAGCTTTTGTTTTTCTATAAGTACGGTTTCTTCCTCATAAATAATAACCTTTACTTGTTTTCTTTGTTTACCTTTGCTCTGTAACCTTTGCTTTATAACCTCTTCGCTGTTATTTTTCTATAAATGATCTTTGATCCTCATAAATAATAACCTTCGCTTGTTTTCTTTGTTTACCTACGCTCTGCAACCTTTGCTTTATAACCTCTTCGCTGTTGTTTTTCTACAATCTTCTCTTGTTTTCTTTATTTACAAAGTTGTTTTTTAACTTCATGTTACTACTGATTCTTTGTTCTGCAATGTGTACTTTGTAACTACAACTTTTATTTTTTTTGTTTAACTGTGTTATATGGCTCTAGTATTTTCTCCAATAAAACTTTCGTTTACCTATTTTGTGCTTTATAACGTACTCAGTTCCAACTTAGCCCTTTTTAACTTCTTTTTATCTCGTTTACAGTTTGTTTCTTGTTAATCATCTTGTTTATCATTGGTTTTATTTATTTATTTTTTAATTTCTTATTCATTCTTTTCTTTACTTAATTTATTACCTTGGTCTGTACTTTCGCGTTATCTTTTTATTGGTTATTGTTAAGTTTATGTTTTATTTTTATTTTTTTAATAATTAAGCTTCTAATTATATTCTCATTCTCATGAATACCTGATTTTGTTATCGCAGCGAATATGAAACTATGTGAATATTAAAAAAAGACGTGAGCTGAGCTTCACTAATCATAGTTAACGGGTATTTTTAACAGTTTCATCTTTTTTTTTGTTTATTTTCTATCATATGTGTTTTTTATTATTAAATATCATTAATTTATTCATTTTCTTAATATAAATAAATGTAGAATAGAACATAAATTTAATGTATCTTCTCAAATAGTACAGAATTAAGATAAAAGTCTTAAATTTTCAAGTTAATTGTTATCATACATTTTTCAGCATATTTATTTATTAATTTGACAATTAATAACCTGAATTTCATTACTTCAAAATATTTATGAGTTCACAGTAGCTTTTATTTTTTAACCTAATGTGTTTATAATATGCGTAGGTATATATTCCTTCCTCTTTCTCATATAACCGTTGTAAAATATGCAGGAAGTATAAAGATAGAAGATGGAGCCATGTGGGATTTTTAAGCTTTCCAGAATTGCCGTTTTTTTGTAGCATAACAAATTGGACGTTTTAAAGTGCATATTTCAAGATAGTCCCGCAGATTCATCTTATTTGTCCCTGGGTATTTTCACACTATACTTGTTAAAGCGATATTTTATTTATATTTTTAATTTTTTTTTTAAGAAAATGAATAAATTCCCTATACGCTTTGAATTATTTTAAACAGATCCGTTTTTATCTGAAATCAATAAAAATAAAAAATAGTCCGACAATTAGACTCTAGCTTTCTCGCATTACTATTGGATGAATTGTGACATGGGAATTAAAAGTGTAATTATTAGGACTTGATTCGATTCCCAGTGGGGTCACTCTTATTTTCATTCAACAATATATGTGCATATATGGTGTAAATTAGTATCTGTGTCTCAAATAGGCCATCTGTGAGCTATTTTTGACTAGTACATTAAAAATTAAGGTTTTAAGGTGTGAATAGAAGGTTAAAATTAATGTAGGACCAAAAATAGTCTAATTATGATCTACCATTAAAATGTAATTGAAACTGGTGCGAGACCAAAAATGAGAAAGAGTTGTCTGAAATTGGATTTCTGTCCAGGAATTTTTGAATTTGTAAACAGAAAAAAATCTGTTACCTTCCGTAAGCTCGGAAGCAAAAAATCATAGACATAATTGTATTATATCCAATATTATGACCATTTTTAAATCTGTTTGATCTTCAGTTGCATTCATTATAATTATGAATAATGTTCAATCAATAACAAAATGTTTTTATCTTGCTATTTAAAGTGGATTAGATAGAAACAAAAAAATAAAAACTGCAGTGTTGCTTTTTTACAATTGAAAGAAGGACAAAAAAAAATCTTTGACATGGCAACACTGATATGGCCACCTGCTTAACCACGTAACCTTAGCTCTAGACTAGAAGACTTTAAGCAAAAAATTAAAGGAGAAAAAATCTTATTTTTACGCTTTGTGCAATAGGATAGTGTTTTTTTTATGAGACACATGACTCTCATCAGTCTTTTTGTTATTAATCAATACTGTTATGTATATATTTGCTCAAATTCTTGAGTGCAGAGAAAAAAAACTCTGCAAATTAATGTGGCATTGGTAGTTCCTCGCGTCCTTACCATCTAATGAGATATACCTCAAAATATAATGTTATTAAAAACACAAGATGTGTGCATTAAACAAATTCCATAACAAATTATATGTATGACCCCTGACCCCACTGGGAACCCACTTTATTTTTTAATATTATTGAATTTTTATTCAATGATAAGTATGCGTGGATGTTGATATTAACTATTGGCCATCTGTTGGTTATTTTCGGCAAACAGTCCAAATTACTTTGAAGCCGGATTAGTACTTAAAATGGTAGTTTTATTAATGCGTTTGTAAGAAAGAAAGTATAATATAATTTCATACTTATGAATTAGTATGGGGCTATCAGTGGGGCTTTTGTTGTCGTACCATCCAAATTCATTAAAATTGGACATGTTGTTTTTAAGATATGGTGGTCCTCAAAAATGTAGACGGACGGACCTACAGACAAAGAAAATTCCGTGATGTTAGAAAAGCATTTCTGATTAATTTAGAATTTGGAGACAAAAAATAATTTGTTCTGAAGAATGATCGAAAATGCTTGTGTTTATTAAGTAAAGTAAGCTTGGAAACAATATTGTTGTGCTTAACAAATTGTTTCTTAAGTAAATGCCGAGATATTCTATGTATTTGCTATATTAAATCAGAAACCCTATAACAATGCAACCATGCTTTGGGGACTAAAGATTTTTGAGGTCGAAGTTGGTAATACCAGTCCGAGATTTATAGATGCAGAATATTACATCTGGAACCTGAGAATTTAAGTGTGGTATTGTGTGAATGATGTATATCTTAAATGCTTAAGTACATATTGCATACAGACGTTGTTATTGTTCAAATTGCTTGTAATATCTAGGATTATAGAGAGGAATGTAAATGGCTTCATCTCTAACACTTAATTTACTCTAATCTCTAAGACTTTAATTTCCAACCTAAACTTCAAAAAGGAGTTCAGAGTAACCGTGAGCGTGGAAGCAATGATCGGTCATCTATGAAAGTCAAGGTCGAGGTTATGGGTTCGATCCCGCGCCTAGGCGATTTTACTTAGCTCTCTATTGATCATACCGTATTCGCTCGGTGGTGCTGGCCCAAATAAGTTGCCTAATTGGTAGATTCAAATAAGTGATTCGTCCTCTTCGTTCTACTTACTTAGCACTAACCTCAAAAATAACGAAGCATCAACATTTACAACAAAAATATACTACTTGATATTGTACTCATTGATATTGAACAACAAGAGGAATAAACAGGTCAAGTGTGTGCTGGTCAGCACACAGCGAGGGTCCGTAGGCCACACTGTATAGTTTAAGTAGTACCCTATTGGTGTTTTTTAAAATGCTAAAAAGCTTACTTTGAACTATCTTATGGGTCTGATATTCTTAAAACACATTAACAAACTTCCGCTAAAGTATTTTTTTGCCACTGACCCGGACTACAACCATATAAATACATCGAAAAGACCATAATTATAAAAAAAAAAAGTATTTTGTCAATAAAAAATAAATATTTTTTTCGAATTTTCCAAAAAGTGGTATCTTTACTTTTGGTCGAAGAATCTCAGGAAATTCTTCAGGAATTTTTTCAGATTTTTGCACTTCACATAAGCGAGATAGAGGGGTGGGGGGCACGTTTCAAACCCGCTTCAAACTCGCCTACGCTCGCCCTATCAAAGTTATAATCAAAGAATTATATATTTTTGTAATCAGCTCGACGTACCCTTTCATATGATACCCCTCACGGTGTCGAAAAAAAATAAAAGAATTTTAACCCTTAAGATTTTTTACCCTAATTTTTTTGAAAAATATTTTTTTAAGTCGCTATATTTTTAAAATATGTGGGCAAGTACAAGACACATACATGCCAAATTTCAAAGTGATCGGACGATAGGTGTAGCCGTGAGAGCACGCGAGAGGACGGACGGACAGACACACGCAGGAAAATATAAGGGTCCTTGGTTTTGCCTACGGACCCTAATAAATTAGATTTATGTTATTTAAACAGTGTTGACACTACCAAAAAAAGAGAAAAGCTATGAGCTGGTCAGATTAACAAGTCTTATAAACATAATATACATGCTTAGGCTAATATAAGTTATAGAATAATAATTTCTTCTGCTTCAAAAAACAATATGCCTAATTTGTTATATTTAATTTCATTAAGATGTTTCTTACTTTATCATTCTTTGGATCTAAAACAAAATTTCTCTTTCTCTTATTGTTATATACTTACTTATTCTATTACTACCTATTGTTCTACTGAAATAAATTAGATTAAATTAATGATAATAGGTAAGAAAAAACAAAACAAAGAGTTTTCGAACTTACTGGTACTAAATGATTATTATTGAAATAAAGATATGTTGAGTGTTGAGGGACCATAGTTTCTTAAGATACGCCCTTTGAATGGATCTAATGGGTTACTAAGGGCACGGAAGGAAGCGGCACCTGTCCTTCTAGGTTCCTGATACTTTATACTCTTTGCTACACCTTGCTCTAACTTATAGGGTAAGGAAGTATGGGTAAACAATACTTTACTTCCATCTGCCCTTTCTCACAGCCTGCCTAGAACTCTAGAACAGGTAGCACCTGCTCTCTAGAACTTAACTATATAACTTGTTCAAACCAATAATACAGCAGATGCTGAGTTCGATTCACAATAAGTGAATTGTTTATTTTACATCTTTTTATCTTTAACCGAGTAATTATCTTTATTGGTTAATTCCTTATTGAAGATTCTTAATGTCTTATTCCTTCTAGGAGAAAACGTAAAGAAAGTCGTATAGTATAGAGTTTGTTTTCTTCTATTGATTAGGTTGAAAATTGTATTGCTCATAGCTTGGTTAGGCCTGTAAGAGGTGAAAATATTCTAGTAAGACTAGAACTTATTTAAAGGTGGTTAGAAATGGAATTTCTTATAATACTTCTAGGTATTTCTGAGGTGTTTAGATAGGAAATATTGAATATTAATTCTAGGTCTTTCTAAAGAGGATAGATGGGTATTTCTGAGGGGGTAGAGGATAAAATATTTAAAAAAATACGTGTGGTGTCGCGGGACACCCGGTAGGAACGAAGTTCCTTACATTTTTCATTAAATGTTTTTTTTTTTTGTTTTTTTTTTGTTTTTTTTTAGTTTATTGTTCACTTCAACTACAAAGTTTTTTTTTTGTTTTAATAAGTGTTGTTAAGAGAAATACAATTAGCATTTTTTGTGAATTGGCATTTTTGCATTTTTTCATTAAATGTAAATTATAAAATCACACTGCTAAGTACGTATACATTGCTGACTACTTATACATGGCGGAGTTAGAAAAGAGACCAAATTAAAAGTAACGAACTGTTTGTACCTAGCAGAGTTATGCCAAAATTAAAAGAAAATCTTTATTTGTATCATTAAAGCAAGCGTCTTACTATAAATATATATTGAATATAAGAAAAAAGTTTATCATTATGAGTTTATAGTTAAAGAGTATGTTTGTTAAAGGATGTTGGATTGGAATAGGACTGTTTTCTACCTACCCGGCCTATTAATTTTAAATATTATAAAATATATCTCTTCCCTACTCTGAAGCTTCTGCTTGAATCTGGTTGAAATTTTACATGCCTGATTCAATTGTACTTTAGACAATGTGTAAGATGTTTGATTAAAATCTTTATACGTTAGAACGGAAGATATCGGTAAAGACGTTGCTTTCTTTATTTTAAACGTTTGGGTCCACTTTAATCAATTTAGCGATCTTTATCACTTCATAACAGTGTCGGTGTTCGTTTTAATAAAAAAAATATTTAAAAAAGTTGTGTGTCTCATTAAATAGGTGGTTAGAATTTTTTCTTGGATTAAATACGCAGTATTATAATAACATGCCTAATATATTGAAATAAGCGTCTGCACAGATCAATTTTACTTTTATCAAGACCGTGATTAGATTTTCGATATTTATACAAAACCAAGTGACATTTTGATATATAGCAAAAATAAACAAGTCAAGTAACAGGCTTCTATAATAACATTTTTTCCCGTCTTTTTGAAGCTTACGTTTACGCGAGCGTTGCGCGTGAACGCTTGGGCGGATAACGTTTTCCAACGAACTCAGCCTGGGCATTGGTAAAATTGAACATGTGTACCAAATTTCATCTAACTCGGTGATCTTTTACTCAAGTTATCGTCAACTGTAGATTTCGTGACGGATTTTGCGTGACGGTGATTTTGTGACGGTGATTTTGGTCGTTTTTTTCGGATTCACTCCCGGGCTCCAGAACGTGCCATATAAATATTCGTTCCAATAAATAGGAAAAAATTGGTCTTATTAACCGATATTTTGGTGGTAATCAAACATAATAGTAACTAGCACACACTTAAATAAAAACATACTGTTGGTTTAATTTAAAATAATCTATAATTGTCTAACTAAAATGTGCATTAAATAACAAGGAGACGATCCTTTCAGTCTTTCGACCATTTCCAATGATAATTTTACGTAGACTGAGTAAAGGCATAGGTTTTAAGTCTGTGGAGGTATTAGTAGGTATTGTATAATAAGTCTAGGTCTTTCTGAAAGGCTTAGAGATAGATTATCGTATAATAAGTCTTCTTGAGGGCGTTGCTAGGTTTTATTGAGGTGCTTAGAAATAAAATATTGGGTAATATAAATATTATATATTATATATTTGTAATATTGTACTATATATGTAAATATAATATGTCTAGGTAGGTCTTTCTCGGATTAGAGATAAAATATCGTGTAATAAGTCTCTCTTCTTGAGGGTGTTAGAGATGGAATATCGTGAAAAAGTCTAGCTTTTATTGAGGGGCTTAGAAATAAAATATTGTAGGTATAGTATATCCTAGGTGTCTTTCTAATGGGGTAGAGATGGAATATCGTATAATAAGCTTATGTTTCTCTAAGATGGTTAAATATGCAAAATATTATAATTTGTCTAGGTCTTACTGGCGTTATAAGAATGGAAAATCAAATGAAAAGGCTTAGATCTTACTGACGCGTAGTTAGAAAAGGAAAATTTTATAAGTCTAGGACTATGTAATATCTATATTTATTAAATAAGTTTAGGTCTTACTGACGTGGTTAAATGCCCGAATAGATAAGAAAAATCCGTCTAAATTTCGTAATGAGAATACCACCATCCACACTTCTTGGTTATTAGCTTATAGTTAAACTTCTTTGATCTAAGTGAATACCACGTGTGTGGATCAGTCTTAAATAAATAACTTAAAAGTAAATTTTGTACAAAATCATATATTTATATCATATCAAATAAATGTTCAATATAAAAATTAAATTATACAAAAAAAAAAAAAAAAAAAAAAAAAAAAACCGAGTTGACTTACTTGCAGCAGAAATTAAAATGATCAAAGACAGATTTGAATTGATGGTTCAGAATGATTTTTAATTATTTGTATTTATTCTTTTGTTTTTACTAGGTTGATTAATTCTTGTAGGGGACGAGAGGTAGGTAAGAAGGAAGTGTCCTGTCTGGGCACAGGAAATGCCTTCCTAAAGGCCTTATTTTAATTAATTCATATTCTGCAATCCACTTGATCCTCCAATTTATTCCGAACTATCTTTAGACCTGTTTCTCTAATAACTCAACATTCTTCTTAACTTAACACGAAAATTTATTCTTGAAAAAGTCTCTTTATTACGGGTTTCTCTCTCTCTCGAAATTATTTTTAAAATATACATTTTATTCATTGTGCTAAAAAAGTAGTACATTTTTTTCCTCTCAGAATTATGCAAGCAAAAAATTAATTTATTCTTTGTGTTGAATGTATAACAGCATAAAAATATTGTTGAAATAAAGTTGTATTTATATGGACTAAATTAAATCAAAATATTCGGAAACGTTTTTGCTTCCGAGCTTACCGAAGGTAACGGAAGCTATGTGATCGTTCCAAAGAACGAAAAAATTGTAGGTCTCCGATTTCAAAAATTCTAAGGCAGAAATCCGTTTCAGACACCAGGGAACATTTTTGGTACAAATAACACCAAATATAAATCATTTAAAAAAATAGACTGCCAATTGGTGTGGCACATAGCTTCCTCGCATCCTATCCACGTACTGTATTGGTTTTATGCTTTTTTTTCAAGCCATTATTGTCTAATTTTCCCCCCTTTCTTAATCTGTCAATTTTTTTTTAAAATTTTTTACATGAATTAAAGTATCAATTTAGCAAAAGTTAAAGACCGCAGACGGTTCAAATTAATCTTGGGATATCTGCGGGTTACTTTGGATAAAGTGTATAAAAGTTTCATACAAATCAGATAAGTACTTTTGAAGCTATAGGTGTCAATAAAAGTATGTTTGTGCGCATGTGAAAGAGAAACAAACAAGCGCAGAAGGTTGAAACTTCTATGGGACATTCAATGAGCTAATTATGATCTACCATCCAAATTTCATTAAAATCGGACATGTTTTTAAGATATGTTGGTTCGCAAAAATTGAACGACAGGCCGACAGACAGACACGAAACCAAAAATGTTCTCTGATGTTTGAAACGGATTTCTGTCTTGGAATTTTCAAAATCGGAGACCTAAAATTTTTTCGTTCTTCAGAACGATCTCATAGGTTACGTTACCTTCGGTAAGCTCGAAAGCAATAATTTCCCGATGATTTTTCTAAACCTGTGTGCAAAATCACGTCAGTAGTTTAGGCTTCACGCATCTGCACAGACTATAGACATAGACTGACAACAAACGACAGACTGACATTTTTTTAAAACCCTATTTCTGGACTTTTTGCGCCATCAATACTATCTCTTTATATATTCTACGTATATGAAACATTTAAAATAAAATATGGTTAGGACTGGTTTCGATTTTCAGCAGGGTCACAGAATGTTTATTATCATTCAAATGGAACAAGCAGTTTTTTATATATTAAAAATGTTTTTCAGATTGAATCACAATGTTCCCGTAATCTTGTGTTAGTTCGGTTCGGAAGCAAATATCAAACATAAACTGGCTTTTAAACCCTTTACATTGACTATAATAGATAATGATCAATTATCCTTATTTGTATTGTACTATAGAGTTAATTATAATTATTGTTATTAATAAATAAGTGATAACTTAAGTTTTGCTTCCGAACTTACGGATGGTAATTTTAATCATTCTGAAGAACAGATTTTTTTTGTCTTCGAATGAAACAAATTGTGTGACAGAAATCGGTTTTAGACATCAGGGAAACTCATATGTCGTGTCCGTCGTTCAAAATGGTTGTGAACCACCATGTCTTATTATGAAGGACTTGCCCCAAATATGATGAAATTTGGATGGTTTGTTGATGAAAGAAGTCCAAATTTCAAACTATTAACAAAATTAATTTAACCTCTCTGGGGATCGTAACAGGTCCTATCAACCATCCTCATTTTTAATTCCCAATGGGGATAACATTAATTTATGCTCATGTAACCTTTCGTATAATAATAGGATGCGAGGAAGCTTTGTGCCACTCTAATTGGCAGACTATTTTAGATTTATGACCTCGATTTAAATACGAGTATGATCTCATAGGAATTAAGTATTGAATTATTTGAGATAAACTTAGTGTTTTTTTGCGAGAATTTTAACTGACAAGAATTAAAAATGAATTATATAGCATGTATTTAAAATCAGTGTATGTTTTTACTACATAGTACTTAATATAATTTATCAATGTTAACCTATAATAGCACGTTATATTGGTTAAATGATTTTATCACAATTATCTTAAATCTGTGACCTCGATTTGATTTGGATATGATCTCCTTGATCTGGTAGCCATTGTATCAAAATCAAGCTCTTACGATTTCAATTAAAGATACAGTTCTCATTTTTTAAAAGATATCAAACTATCTCTGTGTATATCTGTAGATAAATAACGAAGATATGTCCACCTCGTTCTTTCTGTTCCCCTCCTAGTTATACGAATGTATGGAACTTGTAGGAGTGCATATAAGATTTTTTTAAAAAAGCGTGGGTAGTTGAATCGCGTGCATTATTAGGTTCTAGAAGAAAAAGGCACGTCTTGGTGGAACGAATGCGAAGTAGAATGGTCTTAAGGATGGAGAGCAGAGCGGAGGTGGGTTCGGTCGAGTTTGTGGTGGGGGTAACTTCCCTCAAGAAGGTAGTGGGTCGCGGGTGAAAGGTCGAACTTAAACGAGTCTGGTTTTTTTTCTTCTGTTGGGAGACTTGGAGACGTGGAAGTAGAAGTAAGTACGGCCAGCTTGAGGTCTCCTAAGTATTAAAGTCTTGGAGTTACCTTTACCTCCGGGAACCTCCTAGCGCAACTACCTTCAATACCTCTCTCCAACCTCGCACTAAAGTTTCAAAACAGGCACAGGGACATTAGTCACCTTTATTTCTAACCAACTCCCCATCAGGGAAAGTGTTATACCGTAATAACCAAACTTAACTTTATTACTAATTTATTAACTACTTTTCAACCTTAGGAACTAAACTAAACTTTATTGCAAATATATTTTCGTCTTTTCTACCTTGCTTAACTTTATTAAAAAGCTATTTCCAACTTTTATACCTTAGAAACGAAGCTTTAACTTCAATACAAATCAATTTTTAAGTTTTCTACATTAGAATCGAAACTCAACTTCAGTACAAATCTATTTCCAACATGTATACCATAATAAAAAAATTAAGTTTAATTTTAAAACATTTATAAATCCATTTAAAGTTATAAGTAAAAGGTCTGTCAATTTTTTGTGTAGAACAGAGGCTTCCTCGCCTCCATTCACTGGACGAATGTGTTTCACGTGTATAAAATGAGATATTTAGGTAATAATTATTTTAAAACTATTCCATTTTAAGAAACTTGACTTCATTGCAAATGTATTCCAAACTTATCTATCATAGTACGACACTTAACTTCAATACAAATATATTCCCAATTTTTATTATTTTTTTGTATTAGCGAAACTTCAAACTATTTCCAACATTTCTTTAATTAAAACTTATAACTTCATTTTACAAAGCTATACTCCCAACATTTCTATCTTAGAAGTTAACAAAACTTAACTTTAGTAGATGCTATTATATTCCCAATTTTTATTTTTGATATACGTATATGAAATGTTTAAAGTATTGTAATGCAAAATTACGGCACTAAAATTAAATTTGGTTTTAAAGGTTTTTTTTTGTATATAATTTTGTGCTACCGAGTTTGACATATTGTCAACTCTCAGTAAATTCTTGTATCCTGTACACTATCGCGACAGTATTATCGTGGTGACTCACATGATAGTTGTATCGCAATATTACTATCGCTGGATAAACTAAGCTTAATGAATTGTTTTTTCAAGCTCAAGTATACAATAAAAATATTTTAGGTACGATTTTCTACATATCTATTTCATCTTGACTTTAGCGATCTCATAACGGTTTAAATGACAAAACGATCGTTTGCTTTCTTTCGATCGTGATCTTAAGATGATACTTTAAGTAAATACAACCACAACTTATAGACAAATTAACTTATTTATATGCGAGTAGTTAAAACTTATTAAGCAAGCAGAATGACAATTGGTGGTCATACCTATTCGAGCTTGACTCTAGTACTTTCATAACCTTTAATATGAACTTGATTGTGTGTGTTGTCATGTAACGTTTTGAACTTGAAAATAGTGGTTTTATAAGTAGGTACAATTATTTGACTCTAGGGGGTCATATATATATTCACACTTGACTCTAGTGGTCGTATATCTTTACAATTTTCTTTTATAATCCGGATTATTAAATAAATATCTCATTATTAAATTGTTCTTGTAACATTTAATTTTCTCGGTAATATAACTTTTTGTACTTGACAGTTGACTCTAATGGCCATTTAACAAAACGAACTTGGCCTAATGCTTTCTTAACTAAATACACATGACTCTAATGGTTTCATATTTGTTCAAACATGCGAGAGCACTGGTCATATAACTGTTTGAACTTGACACTATTGGTCATATAACTATTAAAATTTGATTCTAGTGGTTCTAGGACGATTTGAACTTGCCTATTATCAATAAAACACTCTAAAATCAACGAAATTGGTCCACTGTTCTTCAAATAACCAGCTTATCTCCTCTTTTTCTAATATGAACTACTGCTTTGAAAAAGTATAGGACCTTTAACTAGCGATAAAAATAAATCTCTACGAACTTGACTTTTTCACTTCAAATTAAAACTGCTATTTTTTATACTACAGAACCTTAAACTAGTGATAAAAAATACGTGTGGTGTCGTGGGACACCCGGTAGGAACGAAGTTCCTTACGCTTTTCATTAAATATAAATGATAAAATCGCTGTAATAACTACGTATACATAGTAGAGTTAGAAAAGAGACAGAATTAAAAGTAACTAACTATTTTCACTAGCGGAGTTAAGGCAAAATTAAATGAAAATCTTTTTATTATCTTTGAAGCGAGCGTCTTTCAATAAATAATGTATTGTATATTGAGAAAAAAGTTAATGATAAATTTATAGTTAAAGCAGATGGTTGTAGAACGAAAAAGAACTGTCCTCCCAGGCCCCGTCGGCATATTACTCCAATTAAAATATTAAAAGAAAAAATATAAATCATTAACTCACAAAAACTTCTGCTTGTATCAGGTTGAAATGTTACATGCTTGTTTCAATTGTACTGTAGGTGATGTATACAAAGTTTCATTTAAATCTTTACGTTAGAACGTAAGATATCGGTAAAAACGTTGTTTTTTTTATTTTAATCGGTTTGGTCCGCTTAAATAAATTTAGCGATCTTTATCACTTCATAGTAGTGTCGGTGTTCGATTTACTAAAAAAAATATTTTAAAAAGTTGTTTGTCTCATTAAATAGATAAAGTTAGAATTTTTTCCCGTCCAAAAATTCCAATTTTAAATTCGAAGCTTACGTTTACGCGAGCGTTGCGCGTGAACGCTTGGGCGGATAACGTTGTCCAACGAACTTGTCCCGGACATTGGTAAAATGAACATGTGTACCAAATTTCAACTAAGTCGGTCAACTTTTACTCCAGTTATCGCCATCGGTAAATTACGTGACGGATTTTGCGTGACGGTGATTTTGTGACGGTGATTTTGGTCGTTTTTTTTGGATTCACTCCTGGGCTCCAGAACGTGTCATAAGGAACTTCGTTCCAAAAAGAAACCTCTACCTACGAACTTGACTCTTTCCTTTCAAATTAGAAACTGTTTTTTCTACGGAACCTATAACTAGTGATTGAACAAAACATTTACGAACTGACTCTTTTTTTTAATTTGAATAACTCTTTTTAAAACTATAGGTCCCTAACAATTGATAGAACGAATCCTTAACGAAGTTGACTCTTATTTTTATCATTTGAATTAATGTTTAAAATATAAACCCTTGAACTAGTGATAGAAAGAAACTTCTTCGAATTTGACTCTTCTTTTTAGGGTCCGTAGGCAAAACCAAGGACCCTTATATTTTCCTGCGTGTGTCTGTCCGTCCGTCCTCTCGCGTGCTCTCACGGCTACACCTTTCGTGCGATCACTTTGAAATTTGGCATGTATGTGTCTTGTACCTGCCCACATATTTTAAAAATATAGCGACTTAAAAAAAATATTTTTCAAAAAAATTAGGGTAAAAAAACTTAAGGGTTACATTTTTTTTCGACACCGTGAGGGGTATCATATGAAAGGGTACGTCGAGCTGATTACAAAAATGTATAATTCTTTGGATATAACTTTGATAGGGCGAGCGTAGGCAAGTTTGAAGTGGGTGCGAAACGTGTCCTCCCCCCCCCCCCCCCCCCCCCCTCTATCTCGCTTATGTGAAGTGCAAGAAATCTGAAAAAATTCCTGAACATTCTTCGACCAAAAATAAAGATACCACTTTTGGAAATTTCGGAAAAAACATTATTTTATTTTTTATTGACAAAATACGTTTTTCTTTAACTACGGTCTTTTGGATGTATTTATATGGTTGTTGTCCGGTTCAGTGGCAAAAAAATACTTTTTCCGTGGTAGGCTGTGAAATAGTAACTTTAGAGCCTAAAAAACATAGCTAAAATCCATTTTTTCATTACGTGGACTTAAAAAATCTTTTCATTACTCCTAGCTGTAAAGAAAAAATCTTTTACGTCCTAGGAACTAAAAGATTTTTTCTTTACAGCGGGTAGTTGTCAAAACTTCCGTTAGTATCGCTGCAGTCTTTGTAGAAATGCTTCTAGTACGATTAAAATCCGCTAGATGTCAATGCGTTTTATTTATCTTTTCTTATAGTGTAACCTCTTTTTAAGGTTTCTTTTTTTTTAAGTCTTAAGTATGTACTAATATTTGTTATTATTATATATTGATTAGTGATTAATATTTAATATTTTTTCATTGTCTGCTACCTCGGAAAAAATAGCATATGCTACGCGACTGTGAAGTGTTTTTTCTTTACCTTGGCAATATTTACTGTCTCGCTTCGCTCGACAGTAAATGTAATTGCCGCGGTAAAGAAAAAACTCACTTCACAGCCTAGTAACATAATATACTATTATCAGAGTGTGTTTTGAGAATAGCAGACCCTTTGAATGGTTCAAAGTAAGCTTTTTAGCATTTTAAAAAAAACACTTTTTATACACTTTACAGTTAAACACTGTATAGTGTGGCCTACGGACACTCGCTATGTGCTGACTAGCACACAGTTGACCTGTTTATTATAATTTGAACTACTGTTTAAACCAGAGGACCTTGAACAAATAATAGAAAGAAACCTCTACGAATTTAACTCTTCTTTTATAATTTGAACTATACTACTATTTAAACTGTAGAAATGATAGAAAGAAACCTCTACCAACTTAAAGTTAAATCTCTTAGGCCGCTCCCTGACTTGTCGGTACGGTATCGGTATGCGGTATTTTATGCTTTACCGACAGCTTACCGATAGCTTACCGATACCGCCTTCATCTCCCCACACATCGGTATACTTTCGGTAGAATCTTGCAGTTACGGGCGTGATTATGGCGTCGTCAGAAGAAGATACTATTATAGCGTGTTACATTTATTTGCGATTGCGTAGAAAAAGAAAGAAGTACTGGCGATATCCTTTAATATATAATTTAATATTATAATTTATTACTTTAGAATTAATAAATATAACAGTAAATACCTAAAATTTTTGTTTTGTTTGAAATTTCCGACCAAGCTTTCTTCCTCAGGTCCTTTCTAGTATATTCCGGTAATTTATAATTGTACAACAATGGATATTTCTCAATTTCTGAGACCAAAATAACATGAATATCTCTTCCGTTGCCATTTTGCGATGACACCTCGACCACGCTCAAAGATAGAATGATAGGAGTTTATTAATCTAGTACTTTTTACCGCTTTTGTTTTTACTGCTTGTTCTTACCGACTCTCGGTATACCGATTCCTTACCGCCCCGCTCCCATGCATGCGCCCTAGTCAGGCCGCTCCCTCACTTGTCGGTACGGTATCGGTAAGCTCTCGCGGTACCGATTCGGTACAGATTCTTTACCGGGCGGTAAGGAATCGGTATACCGAGAGTCGGTAAGAACAAGCAGTAAAAACAGAGGCAGTAAAGTACTCAGGGTGGACTCATTAAGATATAGGCGCTCGGTAAAGAATCTTACCGCATCGGCATCGGCATACTAGCTTACCGATACCGTACCGTCAAGTCAGGGAGCGGCCTTAAACTCAATTCCTGAAAACTCAACATATGACAATCTGACTTTTCAATCTCGTCCTGTTTCTAAGAGTATAATGAGTATATGAACTTGAAATTATGGTCCTTTAAAAAACCCTCAACAGCCTTGAACTAGTGATTCTATAACTACCATGAACTTGATTCCAGAAATTATACCAAACTTAATTAACTAAGAAATGCATTAAAAAATAATATATATATAATATGTATATGATAAAATGCATGAACCAGGAACCTCATCTGTTACAGCTACAGATATAAAAACTAGTTGTACCAGTAACATAACCCTCCTTCATTGACTAATCGTTACTTATTACACACAGTTTCGAATTTTAAACAATTTAAAAAAAAATAAATTACGTAACTCACTTCCAAACTTATTATAATACACAGATACAATACATAAGAACAACAAAATAATTAAAAAATAAACTTTTAACTTTTTTAAAAAAAAGAAGCTCGTTGTAAACACTTAAAATGATAATAACCAGTGTTGAATACAAGTAATTTTAATAACAGCTGTTATTTACTCTCATTAAAAGACAATCAGTAAACTCGTATTAATGTATGTAAAACAAAACTAGTCTGTTGTGTCCGGATTATAAAACTTTCTCTTTCTTTAGATTTAGTTGTCTTTTTTCCATTTAGTTTCTTTTTTTAATTTCTATTTTCATATGGAGTAACACTGTTTCATGAACAAGTTTTTTTTTATAGAAAAAGACAACAACGTAATCCGATCTATCAAATTATAATAAGTAATTATCTTTTCAAATCCTGTTTTATTTATTTTTATTTTTTTTATTTTCTTCTGTGTTATCAAAACATTTACAGATTAGTCATTTTAACTTTTAATTAAAATATTATTTTATATTAACTTGGCCAGTTGGCTGGTTATGTGAGTTAGATACTGTGTTATTGTTAAGTTTTAATGTTTTAGCGAAATTTCGAAGAAAAATAAGATATTGCAATGGCTTCAAAATTTTTGATTATTTTCTCCATGGAAATCAGTTGTTGGCCATTCTAAATAGATTCCTGAAATTTAACACTTTTTTTTATGTATGTATATATATGTACGTGTCACTTCTGAAGATATCTCAGGCTAGGATGCACTTGAAAAATCCAAACAACTTTTAAAATGTCAATAGTATCAAAAGAAAGAGTTCGTTGGCTAGTATTTTTGGAGTTCATTTAGGGGTCAAATTTTGACAATTTAGGGTCAAAATAGCATAAAATCGTTTCCATTTTACCGCCTCCCTCTTATATGAAAATATGACAAAAGTGTACTTAACAAAAATTACTGCACTCTTAAAGAGCTTTCCAACGACATGCATCTTGAAGGGTAAATAGTATTGACTTTTGTACCCCGTATCCCTGTGTACCAATTTTTTTTTGCCCATCCAAATTCTAAACCAAAATTTTCCTATATTATCATAGGCCAATAATACGCAGATTTCTTTGAAAATTCGCTCATTAAGTCATGGCGGACTGGACTTTTAAAATTTATATCAGTTTTTGTTAATTTTAATTATTGTTGAAGATGGTATTAGAGGATTTGTTATTTATATTTATATACTATATGTTATAGAAAAGGATGTAGTAAGATTAGATGACGAAAGTGTAGAAACAGTAATAATAATAATTATATTATAATCCATTAGAGAAGGTTAAGCAAGGATATACTCAAAAGATATATTATGTATAATTTATATGCATACATATTTAGCGCGCTATATTTTTTTATTCAAACTTTTTATCGTTTTAAAAGAAAATATAAAAATTACATTAATACAATAATATTTTTATTGTATTAATGAAATATTTTAATTATTAGAATAGACAGAATAGTTTCCTCTTGTTTTGCTCATTTTAGAACGCAATTTAATTTGCAAAATATAATTTAAATATCTTAACATATATTTACTAATATAGTGTTAAAGCGCATATCGATTTATTTCCTTGTATTATTTTTAATAGGATTTTTTTTTTTTTAAATATCTGCAAAAAAATTAATTGCGAAAAGTAAATCATATTAATAGCTTTTTATATTCATCAAAAAGTTTTAGAAAATAAATATAATAAAATATGCTTTATATAAAAAAAAAAAATGTAAATTTTTGTCTAGATGATTCTAAATGAGAATATAATCATAAAAATTAAGATTAAGGCTTTAAATTTAAAAGAAAAAAATTAAATAAATAACAATTAAGGTGTAAGAATAAAAAACCCTTTCAAATCTTTTGTATGTTTTATCTTTTTGAGCATCTTTTTATGACTTTCTTTATTTTTACGTATAATTTATTTTATTTTCTTTCATGAAATTTATCAATATATATTCATGTTTATTGATTTTTTTATGTTTTTTTTTGTAATGCATTTAATTTATTTTATAGTTAAAATGGTATTAGTATTCAATATTATCGTCGTACTGGATAAACCGGTTTTTTCCTTCTTTTTTTCTTTCCATTACTTTCAAGATATGCACCTATATTCAAGCGCAATTGGAATTTGGATGGGTGACTGTATAATTTCACCTAGTATGGCAATTATGTGGAGGTAGTACCCTTAAACGAATCTTTTTGGCCATTTATACCATAGGTTCCCAAACTGTTTTACATGACTGCCTCCCTGTCCCAGTAAACAAATGGCATCGCCCTCGTGGCATATCATGGTTTTACAAATGGACACATTCTTCGCCTATAATAGTTTGAAAGACGATTTTACCTTGAAGTCTTCAAGTATATTTTTTTTAAGTATTTACCTTTATAAAATAATCGAATGTTAGGAATGAGATAATTTGTTAACAATTGTAAAATTAATACTACCTACTATTTTACCTTTCTTGTTGGCTTAATATATTTTAAAAACTTCTTAAAAATCTTTAAAATGTTCACTATATTTTACGTTAATTTGTCGGTCTTGTCTCGTTTTTAAAAGGATATTGAGGACTTATTACGCTTACAGTTTTCTGTTGTTCATTTACGTAAAAGATTTTAGAACTGTGAATTTTCGCTCGCTCTAAAGTAAAGAGCTGCAACTTTAAAATTTAGAAGATTCGAATTTGAAAAATTAAAAGATACAAGCATATGATGCATTGTAATGTTACAGTTGTTCGATAACAGTACACGCACAGAGATACTTACGAATATTTTCGGATCAATAGATCAATAAATGGTGCTTTTGGGGAAAAATAACATTAATAATAGATGAGCCACCTAAACAATAATTATTCTTAGTCGAAAGTGGACGATGTGCTTATTAATTATGTAGAAGGCTTCATCCTGCACGTGCAGTGGCGATCCTAGGGGGGGGCTAAGGGGGCTTGAGCCCCCCAGAAACCAAATTAGCCCCCCCAGGATTAATATTATCAATTTCACCTCAGAAATGCATAAAAGCGCTGTTTTGAGGGGTCATATTTCAAAAATTTTCCTGGGGTGTACCCCCGGACCCCCCCCTCCCTCATTAATTAACTGCAGACGACGCCCATGACTTACAGTAAGATATTGTACTGCAGTAAGCATCAGCATTACATTTCTAACGAATCCGTTCTAAACACAGTTGTTGTTACTTGGCCGCGGAGATGTTTTTTGTTTATTAGTTGTACACGAATACCCCCCCCCCCACCCCCCAGACCTTGCCGCTGGATACGTCACTGCATAGGATTGCCACCGGAAAGGACTGTAACAACATACATATAATATATAAATGTGTTGCTTCCTGGTACATTAAAATGTATACTAAACCCACAAGACATGGGGGGCTTTAGCCCCCCCAGAACTATTGACCTAGGATCGCTACTGTGCACGTGGCTCATGGTACCAATGATTCAATCATCAATCCGTCTCTATCATCAATTCAGTGTGAGGAATTAATGTACTAGTTTATGCGTTGCTTATTATTTATTGTACTCTTTCTTTCCTGCAACTATTATCGTGAACACCGACTTCACTGTTTCATATGTCAGAGATAAGCGACATTTTTCACTCTTATTGATCACATTGTAGTTACTGCTCGTGTCAAAGTTTTGACGATTTTTAAGTTTTTTTTTAGGTCGCTTGGTTTTGTAGTTACAAAGATCCATTAAGTTTTAAAATTTAGTTTATCATTATCAACTGGTTGCGTGAAGTAGCTAATCCCCATCCTGTGATTAATTAATTTTTGATGTTCATATTTATCGATTTCCTCAAATTAGATTCGAATTAGTGGAAGTTACGAAACACCAAACTTTTGCCCACGTTTCAATTTATACTTAAATCTTCATCGTGGTTCAAACATGGTATATATATATATATATATATATATATATATATATATATATATATATATATATATACCATATGTGTATATATAATATATATTATATATATATATACCATATGTGTGTGTTCGGTATTAGATCATTTATACTTTTAAATTAAATTCCTGTGTGACAGAAAGTTGTAAATACATTTATTTATTAATAATTTATCATCACTTTAAATATTTTATAGCTCTAAGTTGTGTTTTTAACTTTATTGTTATTCCTTCTATGAAATGCATTTAAAATTGTTGTGTATTTTTGTCACCGTGTTATGTTTTTAACATTATTGTCCCCACAATAAGTGTGTGACTTAGTCACGCCCCGGTATAAAGCCGAGAGGTATGCGCGTAGGAAGCCCCCAAACCAGACACATAAATATATATTTCCTCATAGCAATGGGCCGTTACTCACACATTATTTTTACAATGTTCCTTAAAAATAACTTTCAATGTGTCCGAAATAAATATAACTTTAAGCACTTCTAAAAAAATAATAAACAAGACTTTAATCTTTTCAATAATATTAAAATACTTTAAATTATCAATAAATAAGACATGGGCACTTTCACGTCTTGTCACCTTTTTTGTGTTGTACAGTTTATTTTTTTCCGGAACAAAGCTTTCACTTGATCCATTTAAAATTCCATAAGTATTAGTCCTTTAAGCTTAGTATTATATCTTATCTCATTTAATAGCATTGCGGTGATATAATGAGAAAACTGTTTTTATTCAATTTCATCCGTTGTATAATTTATTTAAAAGTCAAAGGATTTTATATAGTTGAATACGTTGTTTGGAGAGGAAAAATGAAATCTTTATACAATGCTAAATACGTGTTATATAGTTCGAAGAGTATTGCTTCAGGGATGAAAGCTATCAGAAGAGCAATAAAACCTCTTCTTAACAGCTGAAAAACGGCTCAGAAAGGACGGAAAACCTTTTGTGTGTACCACAAAATTGGAAAGCACTGATAATAAGAGGAATTGCTGAAAAGTTCTTGTTGGAAAGAAGAACGTCTTTAGATAGTAGAACAAATTCAGAACAATTCTACCAGTGATGAAGACTCAAAAGATAACAAAGGAAACCTCTTCTACATGCTGAAGACGGCTCAGAAAGGTCGAAGATCCTTTACCGAACGCACTGATCATGTGGCGAACTGCTGAAAGATTCTCGTTGGAATGAAGAACAAAAGTAAACTCATTTATAATTCTAAAGATGTCCTTAGATAGTTCGAAGAACAATTATTGGTCAGTCTCAAAACATAAAAAAGGAAAACTCCTCCCCCCCCCCCCCCATCTTCATAGCTGAAAACGATCAGGAAGGACAAAGAACCTTTACGACATACCACGACAAAGAATGCACTGATTATAAGGGAAATTGCTGAAAAGTTCTCGTTGGAATGGAGAATCAAAAGAAAACTCTTTTACAAAGCTAATAACCTATTCACAAGTACGACGAACAATTATTATTCAGTAAAGAAAGCTCTCATAACGTAAACCTCTTCTTTATAGCTGAAGAGGATCAGAAAGGACGATGGACCTTTACCACATACCACAACAAAGGAAACCACTGATCATAACAAAGGGATCCTTTAGCACTTCTAAAGAACTGGATAAAAAATGTTCCGGTATTAGGGGCCCAGTTTATTTTTTACTATAACCATTAAATCTCTTTCAATTGAAGTACCAATGATTCACCATTAATTTATCCGTGTAAAGATGATGTACATTAGATTGTTAGTATTAGGGGTGGGTGGATTTATTCTGACATTTTTCTTATCTCAAAGTTTTTACACAACTGTTTGACCCTGAAAAACAAAGGTGACTGATATTAAGTAAGTTTAGTTTTTTGTTCTTCTCTAGAATACTTAATACTGACTATATTTGGAAGGTAGTCTCTACAGTCGGAGGGCTATTAATATTTGTAAGACGGGACAGGCTGGTTCCCAAGGTTGTAGCGAGTCTCCTCCGGTATTACAGCAAGGGAAAGTGTTAGAAGTGGCTTTGGATAAGAGAACCCTTGGAAGGAACGACTCTATGCCGTGACCCTGATTCTTTCATGAACTTTCTATAGTTTGCCTTCTAGTTCGTAGTGTAAGGAGTCTGTTGGTTGATAACAAGGCACGTTGGCTTTCTCTGTCCAAGCGTCCTCCCAGGGGAAGGAACTCTTGAACTCCCTCTGGCTGATCTAGCTCCGGGTAGCCGCGTGTAGCAGTTTCTCGGCGCACGAGGCACTCATACACCCTCACCATCCGGACTCGGGAGGTACACTCTCCTCTCTAGATCCAAGTCTCTCTTATCTTTACAAGTCGTGAAGTTGTTCTAGTATTGATCTGTATTTCTCTTACCCCACGAGTATCACCAGGAAAGATCATGGACAGAACCGGATTAAATACTTACTTTTACCTCTCAAACAACAGATGACTTTCCATGCCTCCCTTCTACCAAAACATAGGCGGATATCGTCAAGCCACGAAATTCCAATTAAATGTGTAAGTCCTTACGTTGAAATCAGCCTGCTCTTTTTTATGTCTCACAAATAATGGCTCTTATTGGATTGGGGTCCCTAAGACTGACTCGTTTTTAAATACAAGAAACCATTCAGAATTTTTTATCCGAAAATTACTTTAGTGAATTTTTAAATATATTTTATTCATTCCGATTAAACCATATTTTTTCAATTCGAATCTTTTTACTTTCAAACAATTCGATTTTGAGATTTTGATGGATTTACACGTTTTAAGGACCCCTGAGTACAAAAAAGTGGTTTTTAAAAAATGTCTGTCTGTCGTCTATCTGAGCAGATGCCTGGAGCCTAAACTACTGGGCCGATTTGGACGAAATTTGGCATACATGTTTAGAAAAACATACCCCGAGGCAAAATCGAGAAATGAATTTTAGCTCCAAATTTGAGGGCGCTACCCTCCTAAAACCCTGAAAAAACGTGAAAAAAATTATTTCTCGAAAACGGTTTCGACGATTTTGATTAAAAAGTTCTAAAATGTAGTCCATTTAAATACGAATCCAACTATACACGCCGTTTTCCCGGGAAAAATCTAGTTCATGAGAAAATAGCTTAAAATGCGGACTGAGAGAGGCCGGGTTCGATTCCCCGCCGAGGAGAAGTTATTTTTATGATAAATTTTAATGAAATGTTCAATAATAATTAAATGTATCTACGAAAACTAGGGGCTAAGTAATTATGAACTCGTATATGAGAAAGTTTGTCTGAGTTGTCTCGGACCGATTTTTTTACTTGTTAGACCCGGAAGGTACTTACCCGTTAAACCCAACTTTCTTGTTTAACAAACTAATACCAAATAAATTATGCTCGTAAATGTACGTCATCATCGTGGACCTTTGTGCATTTATAAATTGAACAAAATGTTGCAGAGCAACATTTTTACGAAAAGCAAATAATGCTTTGAAAAATATATTATAACTTTGACTATATATTAAAAGTTTAATTACTAGTTTTATTCAATGTCTGTGTTAAGTTCTTGCTATTTTATTTTAAAAATTCAAATCGAAAAAGTTTTGGAAACAGTGTAATGCACTTGAAAACATATTCCTGACATAAATCTCGTTATTACAAGTGACATAATTATGTAAATCGATATGCTGACCGAGCTTTTTAAAAGATAAAAATAATATTTATCTTCATCGACCCAGTGTTGTAATAGGATAATTTGCACGGTCTTCACGTACTTACTTATTATATCATCTTTTAACGTATTTTTATAAAACGAAAACCTTTGGTATATCTGTATACAACAAAACCCTAAGAGGAAGGTGAAACTTTATACTTATGTAGGTATTTTATTTTACTTTCTCTATATAAACATTAACAATCAATATATATTTATATTATTATTATTACATATGATTATTATTACTATTATTATTATTATTAAAACATTAATGACTTAAGACTAAAAGATTAAATGTAGATGATAGATTTTCACTCTTACCTTTTCTTATTTGTTGTCCATTTTTAACTTAACAACTTTACACTTTTCACTACAGTATTGCTTCTATTAAGTTTTATTTCATTTTCTAGCTTTAGATAAAATTTCTTAAGACATGATCTTCAATTATTTTCTATTACGTCGTTCGATTAAAAAAAATATATATATAAAAAAAATCAGTTCGAATTCCTCACATCTTAAGATATAGATAGAAATAGAAGAGTAAAAAAAAAATGAAATTTAATTCTCGTTACAAATATTTTCTTACTTAACGTTCGCTTAGGAATTATAATGTCTATCGAATTCAACCTTTCTTCTACAACAATAAGATTTGGAACAAGATTTCTTCTTCGTTTCATTTTGAAATCTATCTTCACCAAATGCGGATTACATCAGATGACCCAAAAAAAATCTATTACACACCAAAAAAATGTATCGGATTGTGTTATCTTGTCGATTTTTTTTTTTAAATCAGCTGATAAAGATAAAAAAATTTTGAATGGCAGTGTCCACCTACAACTAAATTCCCATTGGTTGCACCAACTGATGTTTTTTTCTCTAAATTATTCCTTGAAGTTAGCAAAAAGTAACTTTTTTTTACACAAAAGACACGTTTGAAAAGGCAGTGTTGCTTAATAGAAAAAAAAGAAATAAATAATAAAAAAAAATCGATTGAATGAAACGTTGGTTAAGTTTATTATAATACAATCTTGAGTCTATTGGGGTTTCGGGATAGAAAATTCATGATGTCGGACTCGACCATCTGGTGTTCAGTAGTCAGTAGCCATGAGAGATATAACAGTCAAGACAAAAGACAATGTCAGATTCTGAGACTATAATAAAGCTACGAATATAACCTCCGTCTCTCCAACTGACATTACATCATAAGAAAGAATCTAAAACATTCATTCAATTCATATTTAAAATATGACAAGGACATAGAACAAAAAAATAATTGTTTTATCAGAAAATAGTAATCAAAATATCACTTCAGGGATCTTCAAATGACAAAATAATAAATTATAAATAATAGTAATTAAAATAACAAAAAAATTAGTAATTATTTTATTTAATTATCTTAATGATTAAAATAAATAGCAGTGGAAATTATTTAAAATGGTAAGTATATTATCTTGGAGTATAATGTGAAGTAAGAAAGGTATTAATTGATTATTATATTTTATATGACATTACATACAAATTAATAGATGTGATTCTATTGTAAGCCTAAAATATGTATAAATAAATCGGTGGAGAAAGGGCCCATGAAAGGTTTTATGCCAGGCAAAGGGCTTATACAATTATAGAGTGAATGGAGTTCACAGCTCCATTTACTATATAAACCCTTTAATGGTATTTGCAACCAGAAGCACGTACACATTTACGTGCCGAGAACGGTTTATAAGTCGCTCGCGAAAATATTAATACCTGGACCTCCCGTAAGATATGCGTGAGCCGTATTACTTGCGAGCTTCTACCCAATTTGTGTGTTATTTCTACAAAGAAGATATATGTCTTCTGAATGAGAAAGTATCCTTGCTGTGATCAATCGCTGAGCTTTGATAATAACCAATTTAAATTTAAAAAATGTTCCTGTGTGGGTCCGTACTGCTGTAGATAAGGGCTAATTTTGCCGGACATTTAGGGGACAATTTGTCTTGTTGCAAGTGTGTACCCGCATTTATAATAGGTAATTAATGAAGGTAACAATTTAATAATTCTATTCTTATAAAGGTGAGAATTGATTAATATATTTTATGATAACACTCACAATATGATTATGCAGTTACATCGGAATTGAAATTCTTCCGGTAATACACGTACTAAACTTACCAACAAATACGCAAGCGGCTAGATCTCACTATGAAATGATGATGTTTTCAAAACTGCACAGATCAATTTTGAAATCAACACTGCACAGGGATAGTTTTTAGGCCATTGTAAATTGGGGTTTCGGGTTTTCACTGAATCTCTTAAAATTGTACAGAGACAACGCTGCATCCCACCGTTTTGTATAAATTATGTCAACAATACACAAATATACTTTTCAAATTTAATTAGCAAATTTTCAAGACAATATAAGTTCAATTTTTACAGGGGTACCAATGCACAGAATTGTCTAATACAATGTTAACACGACGCTAGGGTAAAACCCTACACTACAGCTTCAATTTGCTTACAATTAAAATATGTATCGAATCAATCAGTTAACACTGCAGAAAATCAACTCCGACAAAAAGGGTAACACTGCATGCTTAACTTTGCACAAAGTTAACACTGCCTCACCTTGCATGGATATCAACTGTAAACTCAATTATACCGTGCAATTATACACATAAATCTAATATATATATATATATATATATATATATATATATATATATATATATATATATATATATATATATATATACCATTGAATACAACTTTCAAATTAATTCACACAATTGACGAGTTTTCTAATTATGCATTATTTTAAATTAACCAATTAATTTTAGTTTTTCCTTACAAATTATAAGAAAATAAAAACTTCAACATTCTTTTGGACAATACCAGGGATATGAAAGACTTGATTTTTACGGTGATTGTAATAAACAATTAACTCATAAAAGGTATACATTTTCTTTTCCTTCAACAAGGAAAACGTTTAACAAAAAGGAAAATGTATGGGATATTTTTTTATTTAACAGCATCACATAACTTTCTGCATTGTCTTATCTGATTACATTCCATTGTAATAATTACTTAATCCCACTCTAATACTGTCTATCTGCAGTTGTTATTATTAATTGTTATTTTAAGTTATTGACCTTTCAATTATTCTATTGTTAGCGGTTTTTTTCTTTACTTAATTAACATCCTTCAGCATAAAAGTTTTAATCTGACGGGAAAGTTGTTTTTTTTATTTTGTCGAACAATATGTTTTTTCCTTGTCATATGTATATTATAATACGTAATTAATTTTATTTTCTATAATTATTCAACTTCCTTTTTGTTAAATTTTAGAGTTCGATTAAAAAATGGTTACGACGCAGAACTTTGTATGTTTTTGTATTGATTATAATTTTTTATGTTTTGTTAAACACTTCGTATTATAATAAAGATTTTTTTTATTGTCCAGTTGTGGGCTTTCTCTAAGGTAATATAATTTGATGATTTTCACATTCGTGGTTAATGAAAAAGAAATGAAATGAGGCGCAGTATACATGTATTGTTAATAGAAATCTTTGTAGGCCTTCTTTTAAGAAATTAGTAAATTACTCTTTTAGTACAGTCAATCTGTAAATTTGTGCGGAAAAAATTCGAGGAAGGTTTTTTTTTTTTTTGCGAGGATCGTTTGGGACACATGAGAAAAGCTTAACTTCAACTTTTCGGGAACATCCGGACGGCGGAAGTACGGGGTACGTGGTACAAAAGTCACAAAAAGTATATACCCTTCATGATGCATGTCGTTGGAAAGCTCTTTAAGAGTACAGTAATTTTTGTTATATACACTTTTGTCATATTTTCATTTTTAAGGGGGGTAAAAAGGAAAAAACAGGAGGGAAAAATATAAATAAACAGTATATCTGTAAATTGTCCCGCAAAGATTCGAGACTATATTTTTTTTTCCTGACTCGTTTGGAGCACATGAGAAAAGCTTATTAACTTCAACTTTTCAAGAACACACGGACGGTGGAAGCACGGGGTACGGGGTACAAAAGTAAAAAAAAATATATACCCTTCATGATGCATGTCAAAGGAAAGCTCTTTAAGAGTACTGTCATTTTTGTTATATACACTTTTGGCATATCTTCATTAAAGAGGGAGTAATATGAAAAAACGGAAAAAATAAAAAATTATAAATGAACAGTAAATTTGTGCAGCACAAATTTATTGTGCCCAAATCGCTTGGGGCACATGACAAAAGCTTAACTCCAACTTTTCGGGAACATCTGGATGGCGGAAGTACTACTCCAAATTTATTTTTCGCATAAAAATGTTGAAAAGCAAATTTCAAAAATCCCCCGCCGCCATTTATAAATAATTGTCAAAATTGTTTTTTCTAATAAATGAGGGATTTCCGGTTTCCTCTTCTACGATTTTAGAATATTTTACTTTTTGGGTGCAGGGTACATTTTGAACAAAAAGTTATAGTACTATACATTTTTATTTCAAACAGGAGATTTTATGAAGAGTGACTTTTCTTCAAAAATTGAAATTTACACGTATAGGCAACTCCATCTATTGACATACCTACTTTATATTATGGAGTTTATTTTGTTGATTTAAAAATAACGGCGAGAAAATAATATAAAATATAGAATAATAGGTTGTAAAAGATAAAATCATTGAAGATTTCGAAATAGGACACGAGGAAGCTATGTGCCATACTAATTGGCAGAACATTTTATTTATCCGTTTATTTTTTGTTTAGATGCTTATTGTATTAGTAAATAATACTTAAAAGGTTTCCTTTCCTATATCCGAGACGCCTCACGTCCGATTTATTTTTTTTTTCTTACTTTCTCATGATATAAAGAGAAAGTAGATACCTATTGTGATGGCGTGAAAACTCGATTTTGTGGGATTTACACGTTTTGAGGTCCCCTGAGCCCGAAAAAGTGGTTTTTAATAAATATTTGTCTGGCATCTGTGCGAACGAAATTTGGCATACATCTTCTAAATAATCATACCACAAGGCGAACTTGAGAAATACATTTTAGCTCCAAATTTGGGGGCGCTACCCTCCAAAAACGTGAAAACAAAAGTCTCGAAAACGGTTCAGATGATTTTGATTAAAAAATTATTAAATGCACTCCATTTAAATACGAATCTAACGATATAAGCCGTTTTCCCGGGAAAAATCAAATTAGCGGACGGAGAGAGGCCGGGTTCGATTCTTCGCCGAGGAGAAGTTATTTTTATGATTATTTTGATAACATTTTTATGAACTCGTATAATATGAGGAAGTTTGTCTGAGTTGTCTTGGACCGATTTTTTATAGTCTTTATCAACTAATTAGAAATGATTAGTAATTCAATGTCTGTATAGTATATAGACCAATAACGGAGAGTTGCTGTTTAGTTCGTTAGTTTCTTAACCTCTTAACTGACATTTTGTTGTTAGCTTTATTATTCTGTACAAAATTCTTGATAGCAAACAGCTTTTACTCGAACATTATTACAACCTTGAACTTGAAATTGAATTCCTAATTACACACTGGTAGTACATATAAGCTTATAAATTATTTATCTTTAGTTAGCGTTCACTGAAATTACTTCTAGATTACTTTCAAACTTAATGGTAAGAGTACTCAGAAAACGCAATAATCTTAAATCCTTTATAGTAATAGTAATAATAAATCCTACAATCTAATACATAATTCGGTTTATTTTAAAAACAAATTATTTATTTATTTATTTATTTTTTTTTACTTAATTAATTTTGTTTTTCTCTCTCTCTCACAAAAAAATCTATTTGTTAATTGTTTCGGGTTTACAAGGTTACATTTAATTGTTATTGAACATTTTTTCAAAATATACTGTAAAAATATTCAAACCTGATCTCGCGCCTTTTACAATCAAATCTATTCTAATCAATATCTCATCTCAGAAACTATAGATGAGTACCTATACGGGGAAACAGCTTATACGGTTAAATTTGTTATTATTTAAATGGACTACATTTTAGGTTTTTTTTGTTTTTTTTAATCAAAATTGGAACTGTTTTCGATAAATATTTTTACCCGCCTTTTTTGAGTTTTTAGGAAAGAGTGCCCCCTAAATTTAGAGCTAAAATTCATTTTTCTATTTCGCCTAGGGGTTTTTGAACATGTATGCTGTAATAATCTGTGAGCTCCGGTTATTAAGAATATATTTAACTCAAAAATTGTTTAAGCTTCATAAATCTGCACTGACGAAGGCAGTCATTTTTTAAAAACCACTTTTTTGGATTCACGGGACCTCAAAACGTGTAAATGCAGCAAAATCTCAAAATCAAATTTTTGCGTTATCACAATACTTTCTCTTTATATATTATATTACGTACACAAGAAAGTAAAAAATCTTAAGAGCAATGTTTAGCCTTTCAAATCAAATCGAATGGATGGATGTATTAAGTGGAAGTCTCTAGTTCGATTCCCGACTGCAGTAGTGATTTTTATCGTATTTTCTCCCTCTCTGTTTTAATTCTAACATTAATTATATAAAACAAATTGCATTATTCTAATTTATGAATTTCCATTAAATACTACTTTTTTTAATTTAACAAGAAATTGTAGATATTAATTTCATTTTTCTTTTCAAGCTTACAAAAAGTAACGGAATCATAATATACTAGACAATAATTGGTTTTAAAAACAAAACGTTATTTAAGTATGCGATAAGACCCAAGGAAGCTATAGGTAAACTATTTTCAAAATGAATCAAAGTACTGAAATTGGTAATTTTTCAAATTTTCTACATTAGTGCAGTTGATATAACCTCTAAAATTTGACATATTTTTAAAAGTGTAGAATTATAAATAAAGACCGATATAAACATCATTAAAAGACACACTATAAAAGTAATGAAGTATCATTTTCCCCATAAAATTTTAAAGATGATTATTGATGAGGATAATTTTAAAGTCCTTGAAAGATTAAGTCCTTTTTTTTAAAAAAAAAGAAAAAAAAAGAAAGAAGTTGGAATAATTTTTTCGAAGGATCCTCTCATGATATAAGGCTCAATTTGGTATTAAAATTCGCTCCAGACTTTTTTTTCGGAAAGGGGTCCATATTTAAAAAAAAAATGGTAAAAGATGGTTTGGAAGAGAGACGGTAGATAATTATGTTTAAATATCGTAGTGAGAGACGGGCTGGAGGTGGAGTGGGGCGGGTAGGGGGTGGGGCAGGTAAAGGTCATTTGCCCTTGGAGCCAGCCGAGGTAACCCTCATGGAATCCGACCCAAGCCGTTTAGCAAAGCCTTTCGACTTAACAACCTAACCGGGGTACTGCAGTCCCCGCAGGTACCTTCTACCATTCAACCTCAACCCATAATAGATACTTCTTGCACTCCCCTAACTTGAAAAAATCCCTTCCTTAAACTTTTTAACTTCATATTAATAACAAATAAATATATGTATTCCCTTCTTTAAATTTTATAAAAGTGGAAATTTAAAAAATAAAAATACCCTTTCTTAAAATTTAGGTAGTTCATGTTATGTTGCGAAGACTCTTCCTTAAACTTTAGGTAGTTCATATTGTTGGGAATACTCTTCCTTAAACTTTAGGTAGTTCAAATTGTTGCGAGTACCTAATCTTCCTTTAACTTAAGGGGTTCTTGAAAAAAAAAAATAAAATAAAAAAAAAAATAAAAAAAATAAAAAAAAAAAAAAACATCTTTCATGTACATTTTATGATCATATTAAAAAAATCCTTTAACTTTAGATCCTTTCTTAAATTTCTATTAGTTTATATAAATACCGACCATCCTTAAACTCAAGGAGTTCTTATTAGAAACTCATTTAGTAAACTTTAGAAGTTTATATTAGCAGCAAAAACCTTAGGTAAAATCTAGATGTTCGTGTATAAAAAAGAAAAAAAAAAACATTCTTAAAAATTTAGAAATGTATGATGACAAGAAATGTTTTCAGAATAATAACTTTCCTTAAACATTTAATAGTTTATACTTAAAAAAGATCCTTGAACATTAGACGTTTATATCGTCAAAAAAAATCATAAACTTGGAGTGAAGAACGTTTGCCGTAGTTATGTCGATAATCAAAGATTTTTCTCTTATTGTAGAATAACATGAATGTGTCTCTCCACTAATACTTTTATTACCACAAAGTGCATTCAACCAATTAATTGTTCGTCATCGGTGGAGGTCTATTAATTTTGTAACTAACTATACACTTTACTCTTTTATAATAATTATAGTAAGTAGTACTTTGTATATTAAGTGCTCGTAACTGTACCTATGTATAAATTAGTAATTATGTATATCTATAATACTTATCTTATGAGTATTTTACTTATATATATGTATTTTGCTTGTATATAATTAATAATTATAGTACATATATATTATGTTATAATATAGTTTTTTACTTTTTTTACTAACAACTAAACAGTTGTCGCAAATGCTGAGGCACCTGAGTGCCGAATTTCGTTCAAATCAATCTTTACTCTAGTTATCGTTAGGCAAACAAACTTGTAAAATCCTTTCTCTAAATTGAAAAAGTCACGCCCATTCAATTAAATATTTATATTTGATGTTGAAGAAATGAGGAAGGTTTTAACATTATGTTCCTGGCCTGAACCACTTTCTCTACGGAAAAGTATAGCCGCTTGAGATTTTAAATTTAGAATGATTATATAGTGTAGAAGCTTGTCTAGTAGAGGCGATAGACTAAAATTTAAGAGCCTTAAGTTATTTGGGTCACGTGATGGTACGACCTTAAACATTTTTGTATGCTGAATGTGTCGATATCCTTTGAATAAATCCATCTAGTTTGTTGGGAGTCCCATGTCGTTGACTTTTGTTTTGCCAGGATGAGTCACTATGATGTATCTTGTTTTGTGTTTTCAGAACGTGGTAGGATGGAAGGGGATTGGTCATCTAGAGAAGGAAGGCTACCCCGACTGGATCGGGAAGGAAGAACGTTATCCGACTCTGATTACTGTCTCCCCTCCCCACCAGAAAGAGACTTATCAACCATACATCTGTCACAGGTAATCATCTTCACTTTTTACCATATTGTACTCTTCTACCTTGGAAGCTGTATATGCATAATCAGAAGAACAGTGCCTCGAATAATCTTGTTTCAGTATAAAAAAATGTAATCGAGTTCAATCCATATACTTCATGGATAAAAATGCACTTTTATCTTCCGATGATTTCCGAACTTTTTGATCGCTCTTGGGTTACAGAACCAAAAAGACATCTAGTCAACGACAGGCAAAGAAGTAAAAGCGATTTGTGTGGTCGTACAAGTTAAGCCTTCCTAAACCGTCATTCCCACGACAAATCACGTATAGGAATGTGTCAAATTAGTGGTGAACCTGACAATGTAAGATGCACTTCTATACTGAAGCCCATTTTAAAATCTAAAATAGTGTTTCTCGGTTTGTCGCTATCTACTTTATTTTTCTCTCATGTACGGAGTATAATATACTTATTTATATAATATAGTATACTTGCTTATTTCCCTAGTCCGTATATAGGTATAGAAAGAGCTCGCCACTGTTTCTTGTTTCTAAACTTTCAATTGTATTCGACTTCTGTATACGAGTAATATAAAAACCTAACTGTGAAAATAGAGCTAAATTTCAGACGCCCCCCCCCCCCCCCCCATTCAGCCTAATCAGCCTATCAAAGTTGTGATATCTACATTGCGGCCAAGTTTGCTCTTTCTTTAGTCCTAACCTCACTTCTCTCCTACTCTCATGAGCAAAACTGCTCTTTATGCATAGTTGTTCCTTAACTTGCGATCTGACCTACGTGACTTACGACAATTTAATTTTTGTATGCATAACAAACATATTGTGCGATTCCAAAGTTTTTATGACTCAAATGATCCTTATCCAACAACAAGAGGCGAGTTGGTCTTTCACTTGCCTCATGATAATAAATTTGTTATGTACTATGTCCATTTTTCTTTGCGGATTACGTAATTTTATGAGTTTCTATCATAACTACCTGTAAAATAGGCATATGAACCAAATTGAATTGTATGATTATGTAGTTAGTATTTTAACGACGATCAGTCACTGAGATTGATTGTAACCTTTATAATTGTCTAAAGCCTAAAGAAAAAGTTTTAAAATTAATATTGATAGTAGGGTCTAAACAAATAAGAATAAGAATCAAGTAAGAATAAAATCAATAAGAATTATATACAAGGAAACAAACCGTATTACTTAAAATTCATTTTCTTTGTACAAGTCTGAGGTCTAGAAAGGGAAGGGATTTGTCAGAGACGAAGAAAAATAAAAAGTCCAGTCATGCACCATGACTTAATGAGCTGCGTTTTATTGGCTTATGAGAATATAGGAAAATTTTAGTTAAGAATTTGCATGGGTGAAAAAAAAATTGGTACACAGGGTTACGGGGTACAAAAGTCAAACTAGTATTTACCCTTTAAGATGCATGTCGTTGGAAAGCTCTTTAAGAGTACAGTAATTGTTATGTACACTTTTATCATATTTTCACATAAAGGGGGGGGGGGGGGGGGGAGGGGGTTAAAATGGAAACAACTCGTTTTAATGCTATGTTTGACCCTAAATTGTAACAATTTGACCCCTAAATGATCTCCAAAAATGCTGGCCAACGAACTCAACCTTTCTTTTGATATTATTGACATTTTAAAATTTGTTTGAAATTTTTAAGTGCATCCTAAGGGCAGATATCGTCTGGAGTGACACATACATACATAAAAAAGTGTTAAATTTTAGGAATCGATTCAGAATGGTCTAAAACGGATTTCCATGGAAAAAATTTTCAAAAATTTTGAAATCATTGCAGCGTAATTATCTTTGAAAATTCGCTAAAAGAAAAGATATAAACAAATATTATTAAAGCAATAAGATATATTATTTGTTCGGCAACATAATGAAGAAAAAACATCCAAGAGTAGAAATTATGGGATGAAGATAAAAACTGACTTCTTCTATTTTAAACATTAGCAAGGAAGACCACCTGGAAGGACTTGTTAAGGGCCTCTTATAAGTTCTTATATCCCATATTGTTTAACACCTGTTTTGGTATACCATTCTATTGTTAGCAAAAAAATATTGCGGTAGACTTGTCTAATAGGCCTTTTTTGTTACATCTATTTTGATGGAAAAGGTTTGGCATCTTTTCTGGTACATTGTTAAATATAGGTAATATGTTTAAGAATAGTACACATATGTTACAGTGTTGAAAATCTTGTTTTACAGGTAGCTGTCCCACTATCTTATACTTCTTTTCAGACCTATATAATTATTTAAATTATTTTGCAATTTTTGATGCTAAAGACTTTAAATCTATTTAAAACCCAAATCCTGCGTTGTTTGCTTGTGGAAATAAACTTTTTCAGTAATTCTGATTTTACTTTATTGACAATCAAATGTTAACTTTTGTATAGACAAAGAGAATATTGCGATAGCGTGAAAATTCGATTTATAGATTTTGAGTGCCTTGATTCTAAATGAAGGTTTTTTTTTAAATTTTATTAGATTATTGCGACTATAATACATTATTGTTATAAGCAATACAGTTGTGAGAATTAGTAACTTGAAAAATAACATGATGTAAGGAACTATCCAGTGATAGCACTCACTGAATTGAGACAGATTTATGTGTGTAATATAATGATATATTAAACAAAAATAAAATTATGATATTGAAATTGAAATAAACATAGTTTAGTTGTCTAAGAGGTCACGTGGCCACTGCCTTTTCAGGCGTCTGGGAGGATTGTCAGGAATGGTGCGAGAAAGACTGTGGACTAGTGGATTGGAATGGTCGGAAAGGGAGTCATGAATGGATTTATATCTGGAAATGGCTTATTTACCGACAAAAGGTACTTTGAGGTCATTATGAAGGACGAAATTAGAAACATAGAAGGGGGCGTCAGCTATTTTTCTTAGGATCTTGGATTGGAGGGATTGGATGAGATGATAGGAATTGGAAGGTTTGTTGCAACCCCAGAGTTCTATGTCAAATATCCTTATTGGTTTTGCATGTTGAGTTTAGATGTGTGTTGTGTAAGAGTCTGCGTAAAAATGTATAGCATGTGCATGTTTGACGTTTATGTTTTGTGTGATGTGCCCATGTTAAACGACGATCTAAGTATAGACCCAGGTAGCGGATGGAATTGGAATGAGGAATAACGATTTGGTTAAGGGCTACAGGTTCGCATATACCGTGCTTTAAAGCGAAGGTCACGTGAGAGCTTTTGTTTCATTTACCATGATCCGCCATTTTTTGAACGAGGTTTCAAAGAGAATAAGGTGTTGTTGGACATGGTCAGAGGCTGTACGTGCGGACTTATGCACGGATAAGATGCACTTATCGTCTTTACAGGAACCAAAAACTGTTGACGGATGCAGAGGAACGTCGGAAGTATTGATGGAATAAAGGATAGGGCCTAAAATGCTACCCTGGGGCACCTCAGCTTATAGGAAAAATGGAAGAAGTTGCGGAGTTGTAAGAGACTTGGAAGGAACGGTTTTCTGCAGACGTGTGTAGCCTTAACTACTGGACCGATATAAATAAAATTTGGTATATATGCTCGAAAAATCGAAATCGAGGAATGAATTTTAGCCATGAATATGGGACGTACCTGCCAAAACTCCAAAAAAATAACATTGTTTCTCAGGAAACGTACGCTTCCAACGATTATGATTTAAAAAAGTCAGTTGCATTCCATTTAAATAGAAATCTAATTATATTATTTGTTTTCTAGAGAAAAATCTAGTTTATGTGATATCTTATTTACCTGAAACTAGAAAACAAAACGTAAACAATTACCTGTTAAACACTTTTTAAATATGTATGTTCAATTATAATTGAAATTAGATATTATGGGATTTAAATTTTATATCAATATGTTTATGGGAAAGTTTTGTTCGAGTTTGTGTGACCGATTTTGTTTTACAATTAAATGTTTTTAATTTATTTTTCCTACAGTTTACCGATATAGTGGTTGTTATCGCACTCAATATAGTACTCAAAACAGCAGATTCCTGCACTTACTACTTTACCGCACTCGTTTTACTTTACCACACTCGTTTTAATTTACCGCACTCCAGTGTTCCAACTTACGAACATAAAGAACTTAAATCTAAACTAAGATTAAATAATCCAAATTTTAATAATAATAACAATGACAACTAATGATTATTTTTTATCTAACTACATGATTTAAACACTAACCTTTCCGCCCTCGCCTGCGGCTCGTGCGTAAATATTTCTCTTGAGTGCGCAGCAAAGTGCCACTTTGCGCACTAGTTACAAAAATAACTATTGTTTAAACATATGGGGGTTTCCACGGGACGGGGATGTACGTCAGAGGGGAAGGGGCCCTCTGATGTTAGGATATTGGTTTCTGTTGACTGTGTTGGTGGTGTCTGCGTAAGTGACTGTGTTACTGGTTTGCGAGGGAGCCAGTGTGGCTGTGTGGATTAATTTACTTGCCACATCTACTTGGGCCAACAGCTTTGATGGCCAAGCGGCTTGGCCATCAAGAATCAAGGGCGGCTCGAGGTTGTGAGTTCGATCCCGCGCCGTGACGGTCTGATTTTTATGGCATACTATTGATCACACCATACTCGCTTCCGCGTGGTACAATGTACAGAAGTATGATGTGTCAAACAGCTGGAACTCTCTGCCACAGAGCTAATTGATTGGTTCGAACAAGAGGTTGGGTAGTACTAGTGGTCTGCGTTGGCGATTTCGTTAGTGATCCTGAGCACAAATTATTACTTAACTTTCTTTAACCAGGCAATTTGCAGAAAAAGAATGTACATATCAATGCTAAATTATTAGTATAACAAAAGTGGGAAATGTCATTGTTTATGCATGGGAGTAATTTAGCATCCTTATTTGTATAGTTTACTTCTAGATAATGTCTTCAATTTTATTATAAATTTGTCTAAAAACTATATTTTTACATGAAAAAAAATGTTAATAATAGGATAAAACATTGAATTTCTCATGGAAATTAGATACGAGGAAATGTGACGTCAAACTACGTGTTGATACTTGCATTAAAACACGCAAACCCAGATTAAGTTAGATGTAATTGTGTTGCAAGCTACACCGCTATCTTCTACTCTCTCTTATCTTATATTCTTATCTCTTAATGCTTTGTTAAGGTGTTCCAACTTACTCCAGTATGTCAGTTATTTTTTCCGTAATAAATATAAAACCACGGAGAAATAATATTCATCGTCCGTACGTGTATTTCTCTTTTAATTGTCCCTTAGTATATTTTTTTTCGTACATGTCGCCTTGTTTTTATTATTTAATTTCACAGCTAGATTTTCTTAAGGCGGGGCGGGAACCTGTAGTGTTTTCGTAGTTAACAAATAGGGCCTCTATTTTAAGAGATAGAGAGCTGATTTTTTTTTCAAAAGATTCACAACTAAATCCCAAAGGGCGGCTAGTTTTTAGATTTTTTATATTTGGTTTATTTTAGCCCTAAAAAAGCTCTAAAAGTCAAAAATTGTATTTTCATGAACGAAATTCAAAATTCTAAAAACTAGCCGCCCTTAAGAAGCATTAGTAGATGCCAAATATGTAAAAATTATTTTAAAATAATTAAATTTGGAGGCTGCATTTGTTAACTACGATTTGACGGGACAAGGCCGTCCGCTACTGAACCTGGTGGAATTTTAATGTACTAGTGAATTAGGTTCTATTCAGATTGAGGAAAGGAATGAAAGGTGGAGTGTCATGTGTACCGAGTCCCGGGTACTCCCACCCTGACTGCCTCTAGTTCTAACCCTCTTCCTTATCTCTTACTTATACCAACACAACTTATACACTTTAATGAACTAGTATAATGTCTTCGATTTCAAAAATTACAAGACAAAAATCCGTTTCAGATATCAGTTAACTTTTTCGGTCCCTCTGTCTGCATCCATTTTTTTTTAACTAACATAATTCAAAAACTGCTTATCTAATTATAATAAAATATATTATAATGGTAGTTCATAATTAGCCATTGTTGGTCCCATTTAAACTTCTACTTCTGCCCCTATTTCTTTCTCTTCCACAGTGTTCAAAAATACGTTTATTTACACTTATATCTTCAAAATAATGTTCTGATTTTCAAGAAATTTGGATGGTTTACAGTTTACAGTAGTCCTAAGATAGCTCAAGATTAATTTCAACCACCTGTACCTGTGCTCATTAAATATTGCTAAATTATACCTATAATAAAACCAAATTATTTAATAAATTAACCGCTAATATATAACAATAACCGCTTTCTATAGTGGGCTGTATTGGTACTCTCACTACAATTTTGGCAGATTTATAATAAAAAAACCGTTCCGCGCCAACTCAAACAAACTTTAAGAGTTAATAATTACATAGTCTAGTGTTCACTATTTATTAGTTTTCGTAGGTACATTTAATTATTTTAGACTATTTACCATACAAATAACTTCGAACCCGGCCTCTTTCCGTCCCAGTGTAAAGCTATTTTCTCAGGAACTAGATTTTCCCGGGAGAACGGCTTATATATTTAGATTCGTATTTAAATAGACTACATTTTATAATTTTATAATCAAAATCCTCGGAACTGTTTTCGAGAAATGATTTCTTTTTACGTTTTTTTGAGTTTTTGGAGGTAGTGCCCCAAACAGTTTTTGGAACTAAAATTAATTTCACAATTTCGCCTGGGGGTAAGAGTTTTTTGAACATGTATGCCAAATTTCGTCAAAATTGGCCCAGTAGTTTAACCTCAGGGGACCTCAAAACGTGTAAATCACACATCGCGCCATGAAAATATTTTTTCTTTATACGAGAAAGTAAAAAAAGAAAATTTAAATAAATTAGACTATAATGAATTGTAAAAGTATAAAATCATTAGAGATTGGCAAATTACTGATTGGCAGACAATTTTTCTTTACACTAGTTTGGCCAATCAATTATGTATTCATTTTACTATAAACCTGACAAGATAACAAATTTTTCTTTCGAGCTTACAGCTTACCTAAGACAATGTAAGTTATGTGATGTTTAATGTTTCCGATTTTAAAACTTCTAAAACAGAAATCCGTTTCAGACATCAGGGAACATTTTTGGTTTAGTGCTTGTCTTTCGCCCATTTTTTGCGAGCCAACATATTTCAAAAACTGCTTATCCGATTTAATGAATTTAGATGGTATCTAGTATTTAGAATTCAGATAGAATTAGTCATTGACATTTTTGGTCATTGTTTGTCATTGTTGGTCCCATATAAGTTTCAAACTTCTGCTCTCATTAGTTTCTCTTCCACATGCGCACAAACATACATTTATTTACACCTATATCTTCAAAAATACATCTGATTAAAATGAATTATAAATATTTTGTCGAAAGTAGCCCTCAGAAAGCCCCAGATTAATTTAAAACGACTCTTCTCTTTAAATTTTGCAAGTTAAAAAAGCAAGGTTATGATAATTTCTTCATATAATTATATTTTTGCTTTTGCCAACACCAAAATCTACAAATAATTTAAAATTATAGTTCACGTTAATGCTTTTAATTTTTATTACAAATAATATACAAAAACAACTAAAAATTGTAAAAAAAAAAAATTGTATGAAATTGTTTGGGCATAATTACAATATTTGAAATTTTTTCACCATCACTACTGTAACAAAATCATTATAGACCAATAAAAAGTCTTTTTAGGGTTTCATTGGTAAAACAAAAAAAGAAACCCTTATGGTTTCGTTCCTGTGTCTGTCTGTCCGCCTGTCGCTCTGTAAGGTTCCAATAACTTGTGAATCAAAAGAGATAAAAGCATGAAACTTTCCAGTTTTAAAGATCGTTTTGCGCACACCGCTATGAATTAATAAAGATCGCTAAAACTATTAAAGCGGACCTAAACGTTTATAATAGAGAAAACAACCTTTTTACCGATATCTTATGTTCTAACGTAACGATTTTAATAAAACTTCATATACACCATCTAATGCACAATTGAAACAAGCATGCAAAATTTCAATTTGATACATGCAGTAGTTTTTTTGTAGCAGAGAAATACAATTTATAATAATTGAAAAAGAGATGTGTGGTTAGAGGAATAGTAAGAATACGGGGTGGTTCCCTACCCCATCGCGCACACAAAAAAAATTCAGTGAACTGAAAATTATTAGCTGTACAAATTCAAAATGGTGGATAATTGACGTCACGCGAGTGGGGTATCAAATGAAAGGTATTGAAGAGTATAGATTACTACTTTTGATAAAGCAACAACATTTTATAAAAAATCAGATGAGTACTTTTCTAGATATAGATGTAAATAAATGTATGTTTGTGCGCATATGGAAGAGAAACAAGTAAGCGCAGAAGTTCGAAACTTACGCGGGACCGCAACAAAGGCCTAATTATTACCTATACGATCCATTTCATTAAAATCGGGCAGATAGGTTTTATGATTATGTTTCGCAAAATTGAGTGATAGACAGAACAACATACAGAACTAAAAATGTTCCCTGATGTCTGAAAAGGATTTCTGTCTTAGAAGTTTTGAAATCGGAGACAAAAAAGTTTGTCCTTCACAACCATCACATAAGTTCCGTTACCTTCGATAAGTACGGAAGCAAAAATATGGGTCATGCAAACGAAAACTGAGGTTATAAAAATAGACAATTTTCCCTTTTTTCTTGGGCTCAAAGGGTGGTTCTTGAGGTTATTGCTAATTATCTCGATAAGTATATTTGAATTGAAATATTACAGATCAAAGTTTAAGATCTTGAAAATACACATACATTTAATTTTTTCTAGAAAGAAAAAGTTACTAATTGGTCGAAATATAGCACAAGAAAATTAGTTATAATAAAGAAATTAGCAAAGCTAGAGTTCTCTCAACTTAATTAATTTCAGATTTTCAAATTGCATCTTATTATTTCAACAGTTTACGCAAGTTTATTGTTCTTAAAATTTGACTGATTAAGGTCTTTGAAAATGGTCAAAATAGCTCAAATCTTCAAAACATTATAATAACTGTGTAACGATTATTGTTTATATTATATGTTATATAAATAAAAATAGATTTTCGGCTCTTTCGGCTATATTGTTAAAGAGCTGTAACTCAAAGAACTGTAACTTACAAAAATTGTCAGGACTGAAAATATTTTTTTTTTTCTCTACAAAATCTTTTTTGTTTAACATCTCGGTGAGTTTATATAACCTTTATGAATTTATGAACTAAACACAAATTACATCGCATGTCATTTTTTATGGTCTTCAAATTTTAACTCTGGTTATATTTCTTATTATGATTTGTTAATATCTAGTAAAAACAAATTAAAAGTTAACGAGGAATATATGTTTTAATTTATATGAAGATTTGAGTGTACGTACATTCGAAGACTTAATTTTTTTTGCGCGTTTCGACTGACGCACAAAAAAAAGTTTACTGAGCTGTAATTAGTAGGTTTAAAAATTCATTTGATTTGAATGGTTAATATAAATTAAATAAACAATATTTTACAGTGCAAATAACTTAATTGTTGTTAATTTTTCTGTTGTATTTTTTTAAAAAATTACGTAGTTTCATTAAAATTCCAGTTTGAACTTGATAAAAATGTTAATTTTTATTCGTTTCCACTATTTTACTCCATAGCCATGATCCTATCGAAAAAATATACATCTTACATAAATTAATGCTAGATTCCAAATCCCATAAGGATATTCATAGAAGTACACTTCCCCAAAATTTAAATATTTTCTTGAGTCCTAAAAATTACACAGCACAAATTCATATTTATTTATTTATTTATAAGAAAATTAAATTCAATTTACACAGAAAAGAAGGCTTCTACTACCAATTCTATAACCATAAGATTTCAAAGAAAAAAGTATATAATAATTATATATTAATTATATTATAATGGTCTGGGTCTGTCAATTAGTGTGCCACATAGCTTCCTCGGGGAATGCTTTCACAGTCTATATTATTGTCAAAGTTATTAAATTTTCCCCCGTTTTTTAAATTTGTCAAAATTGTTTTGATTTTAATTGAATGAATGTATAAATTTGACAAAATTTAAAGATCCTAGACGGTCTAAATTTTGCTAGAAGCTACTTCCGATAAACTACCCAAAACGTATGAAGATATAGGAGTAAATAAATCTGTTTGTGCGAATGTGGAAGAGATGCAAATGAATGCCGAAGGTGGAAACTTATGTGGGGCCAACAATGGACTATTTTTAACCTACCCTCGAAATTTCATTAAAATCGGGCGAGCGGTTTTTATCACGTGTTATTCGCAAAAATTGAGCAACAGACAGACACGGAACCATAATGTGTTCCCATGATGTCTACATCGGATATCTATCTTGGAAAAAAAAAAATGTTCGTTCTGCGGAGCGATTGAGTACATAGTTTCCGTTACTTTCGGTAAGGATGGAAACAAATGATAAATTTTAGTTATATGTAAATGAAACAATGGAAAATAGTGACAATAAAACGACATTCAAAATTCAGGGTAAGCGGTCTAAGGGGTACAAACGCTAACGGTCAGCCACTAAAACTTGAAAGCCTCCAAAGACAAAAAAAAAAAAAAAAAAAAAAAAAAAATTGCGAATACCTAGGTATTTTTGTTTTGCCCGGCCGCTAAATAAGATCGTGTTTATTATTGTTGTTGATAGTAAAATGTAGAAAAGAGAGAGTACGACAATGTAAGGTTTGATTAGAAAGGGAACTACTCATGGAAGGGAGATGTTATATTTATTATGTCTTTAGGAAGATAGAAGAGGGGTGAAGGTTAAATGATGCCGCGATTGTCAGACCCATCTAGCGGCTGAAGGAGGCAAGATTTTCTGAAGAAATCAGCGACCGGTGCGGTAAATCGGTATACTAATTGTAGGAGAAGGGACAGCGGATTACGACGAACTATATCACGTAGCCCACCGAGTATGAGTTCGACATCGCTTCCCGCCCCGCCTTAAGAGATAAATGTTTTTTGTTTTTTAAAAAATATGGTATTTTTTTTATTTTTTTATTACATATTATAAAGTTTGAGATGCCATTACTTTGTTATCTATGTATATATATCTCAACAAACGTTCTTATCTTTAGAAATTCACAGAGTAAAAACTTAGCATTGCTGAACTATTTTCTTTTAAGAGGAAATAATTAAATTAAAAAATATAATATGTTTTAATTGAGTTTATGTATCTTTTAGTTTTTGAATAGATTCGGTTTTTACATTCTCATGTACTTTGCATATACATACTGGAAAAAAATATTGTGATAACGCGTAAATTTGTTTTTGATATTTTTATGGATTTACACGTTTTAAGGTACCTACCCTGAGTCCAAATATATATATATTTTTAAAATTATCTTTCGTCGGTCCCCCTGCTGTCTGAGCAGACTCGTGGAGCTAATGATTGAAAGATTGAGAGAAAGTATTCTGGTAACGCGAAATTTGAGATTTTTATATATATTTACGCGCTCCCTGTGTCCAAAAAATTAATTTACAAAGAAGACTCAATCGTGTGTACAGATGCGTGGAGCCTACCTAAACTGCTTGGCCGCCGTTGATGAAATTTGGCATACATGTTCCAAAAAAACCATACCACGAGGAGAAATAGAGAAATAAATTTTAGTTCTAAATTTAGGGGCGCTACCCTTTAAATCTCGTCAATAACAAATTATTTCTCGAAAACAAAATTGTTGTCTTTTTTAGTACGAATTCAACATCTGAGATGTTTTCCCGGGAAAAGCTAGTTTTTATAAAAGTTGCTTTACATGCAAAGAGTGAGGGGTCGGGTTCGAAGGAGAGAAGTTATTTTTATGGTAAATTTGGATAAAATGTTGCAATCATAATTAAATGTAATCACGAAAATTCGAAACATCTAATGGAGAACAATGGACGAAAAAATAATGTATGTGAGATAGTTTAGTATGAGATGCATTGGACAAATATATTTTTTTACATACCTCACAGTTCGGGATCACAGTTTTCAGTGTCTCCTCGTGAGACAGAAGAGGTGACTTGTTTGAACAACAAGGCTGCAGATACATGATTTATATAAAATAGTATTGATTTACTTAGCTTCGATTCATATTCTGTGAGTGAAATGTTGGTTTACGTCGTGTCAATGAAAAAAAGAAAGGAGAGATGGTCTTACGTGTAAAAAAACCTAATACTCATAGGGAGGGATGAACAGTTAACCAACTATTTTCAAACGCATGACATAAAAGAAGAAATTAATTCTAGTTTGAACCAAGGAGAAATCAACAGTATTTTTGTGATAACATTTTATGATACATATTAGACATATTTTTATGATTACATATATTGACCATCTTATTCTAGATGGGAGAATAGATTAATCAAAATTCATAAAGATTAATAAACATTAAATTAGATTTTATAAATTAATATAGTTGACTTGTATCACACAACACTTTCCTCGTTCTCACAGCCCCAGTACGTTTGATTTAACATTTTTAATCAAATAAAATAAAAAGAAGATAAAAAGAATCCCTACCGTAGAGGATAACTGACAAGGAAACTATGGATCAACGACTGCGCGGTCCGGTGGACCACGAAACGCAGTCACTGCGGCTCTACTTACGCGGTATCACAGAAATCTATGGTGAGTCTGACTGCGTCACCTGACACAACTATTTCTAATTTTGCGCCTAGCCTCTTCACACGAAGCAGTGAAAAAGAATGTGAGTTGATGTTTTGACGTGGCTTTTTATCCACTCCGCCATTAATTCTCCCACCCTTCCCTTCCCATGGGCAGTGATGATGATCACCATCAGTGTATTTCCGATTTTTCCCGGGAAAACGACTTATATTGAAATGGACTATAAAATTGATTTTTTAGTGGGTAGAGCTCCCAAATTCACAGCTAAAAGCAGGCGACAGACGGGCGGACGGACAGACACTCGCAGGAAAATATAAGGGTCCTTGGTTTTGCCTAAGGACCCTAAAAATTGAATTTATTTAAAAGGAAAATAAATAGTATAAAATATTTATATTTTATATTTATCTGTCTGATGTTTTTATTTATTTTTATTCCAATACTGGAAAAAAGTAAATGGATAAAAGATGTATTACTTTGATGAACAATTTCTTTAATACCTTTATAATAACCTTCACTTCTAATTCTTTTATCTCGGGGTTCAATGATATCTATATATAAATCTATGCTTTATTATATCTATATATATATCTCATTGACTATGCATTTGTAAATTAAAACTAAATATTTTCTTGTCATATTTGTTTTGTTGTTATTTGTTCTTGTCAAAGCGTAACCTTTATTCAAAAATCTATATTTGGTTTAGAGAAAGAAATATCCGTCCAAATATGTAATTTGAGTAATTTAACTTCGCTTATTAAGGTATCATTAATATTTGTGGCGACAGATCTTTTCATCCTTTCTAGCATTGTTCTATAAATGTGATTTTTGGGGAGTGTTTTATGATGCCATTTGAGGATTTTTAATTGCAGAAGTAATTCTGATGAGGGCCATTATTGCTTCACTTTAACCGTTTTAATGGTATTAATATCCAGTGAAAAAGGTTGGAATTAGAGTGTCTGATGAGATTAAACCTTCTCTGTATCTTTTTTGGTTAGAGGTATTTTTGTAATAGAAATATTTTAGTTTCTTTTGTCTTAAAACTTTTTGAAGTCGTTTATTTTTTTTAAACTTTCCTATTGACATGTTTGTATTGTGATAGACCCCTTGAAACTCTTCAGTATTATTGCAAAATTCTTTATAAATTTGATGTTACTTAATTACTAATAATTATTTAAGACGGTTTTAATTAATTGTAATCAATCTAAATAAATTCAAATTATTTATAGTATCATTATTGAGGCAGAGATACTTTTCGCCTTTGGGAATCTGACTTTAGTCTACGTAATCCATTTTCTACGTATTGTACCAGCTTCATTCAAACTCTTCTTATTTCTTATGTTCACTTTTAAGAGTTTTAGAATTGAGGAAAGTTGCTTGACTTGCTTTAGCTTTTAAAAGGAGGCTTTATTTTTAACTTTACTGTCCGCCAGTCCTTTAGTATATGTACTTAATCCTTGTCGGTTTAATCTCATAATCCGGGATTTTCCATTGCCTTCTCTAAATTTTGAGCATTCACAGGCTTTGCACTCTAGTTTTTATTTATTTATCAAATCTATGCCAAAGTTAAGGGTTTACTGGTGACTAGCAAAACTAGTTCATATTATTAATATTTCATTATGAATATTTATTCGGTGTTAACCGTGTCTCCGTGGTTGTAGGACGCATGACGTTTTGTACCCACTGATGGGTGCATCTTCAAAGGAGCTACAATTATTTAGGGAATCAAATGAACGAACGGCCTTTTAAGCATCTTATTATCTTGGATTGCCTTGTGCTACAAACCTTCCTTGACAACTAAAATACTGCATCTTTAGAGATATTGTATACCGTTGGGTCAGGGCGTAGTTGAGATATTTTTAATTTTGAGTATAATGCAAGATGCAAGATTGTATAATAAAATGTAACAACTGTAATAAGTATAAGCGATTTCTTTTTGTTTTTCTTAAAATTAAAGATAAAGATACAAAACTAAAACTGCAAAAGATTGAAGTATAGAGCCTAGCGGGGTTCCTCATAAAAAACTATCAAACAAACGTTATTTGACAATAGTTTATCCGTTCATAATAATATGGCTTTAGGTGTATTAAGTACTTCACGCTGGACCAAAGATCTTAGAAGTTAGAGTTATTTATATATCAATACCAGCAAAGAGCCTAGAAGTTAGAGTTATTTATATCAATACCAGCAAAGAGCTTAGAAGTTAGAGTTATTTATATCAATACCAGCAATGAGCTTAGAAGTTAGTTTTTATATCTACAGGGTGAATCAATCTCAGATTACCATATCACATTATTAAGGATTGTTTCTACAAGGCATTTGGAGAAAAAAGTTTATATGAGCTATGGTCCAATTCTTAACAGTTTAGGAGCTATATCAGCAAAAATTGAGTGTGTTAAAATCAATCGACCTTTACCTTAAAAATGAGCAGTAAATAAAAACAATATTAATCTGTGAACAATTAATGATCAATCGTTGAAAAGATCAAGAAATTTCCTTTAAAATTATGTATGTTCCAGTTAACTTTTTAGGGTTTCAAGGTCATCCTAGAAACACTTATGCTTTTGGTAGTTCGTCGCATCTTGGAGTTTTTCTCCCGACCTACTAAATTTGTTATAAAAATTAAACTGTTTTGCTCAAAAACTGTAAAATACTGCGAACTTAAACACTCAACATTTCTTCGATAAACGGGCAATTGCGAACTGATCGCAATATTTTATATTTTTTGTAATTTTTGAGTGGGGTATCATTTCAAAGGTATTGAAATGTAGATCACAAATTTTATCAATTTCCAAAATGCCGGCCATTTTACCCCCAAATTACCAAAACGAAACGCAAAATAAATGCCCCCCCCCCCACATACCTAAGATGCTAAAGGATATATATAATAATATGTACTCCTTGCTTCTCTAAAGTGCAACTATTTATACATATTTTAGTTAAAAAAAAAAAAAAAAATTAATGTATGATATATGAATATTTATGACCGAAACCCCCTTTTGCTGGCAATTACTTGACGGGATTTTTGTCTATACTTATTGTGACCCAAAGCAGTTTGATTTTTTTAAATTTCGAAAAATTTTGGGCCCACATATCGATATATGACCCTTTTGAGAAAAATTCTTATAAAGAAAAATTGGGAAAGATACCTAATAATTCAAAATATTTCAACTCCAGAAAATTCCATGTCGCGCTTGCATATCCACAGGGCTTAATCTTAATAGTAATAATTAACATTTTCTTTCATGAAATGATACGGGACATGCAACAATGGTTTTTTCGTCCACTTATAGTTGGAATATATTAAAGTATTTTATATCGTTTTCTTTTAATCCCGTATTCATAGCTGGTTTTTTTCTTAATTTCGTACGCATCAATGTTGGCTCAAAGTTTTTCGAAATTTAAAAAAAAAAAAAGTTTCATACCGCTGTGGGTTAGTTTGTCTGAGTTGAAATCGATTTTTTATTGTTCTATCGCGAATAAAGATGAGCTGTGAGCTGAAGGATTGCTTAACCCTTCCAATATGGGAAAAACATTTTTTTTTTTTTTAATTTTTGGCAATATAATGCAGAAACAAATTGTGTTAAAGGTATGTGAGATCATAACAAGTTATGGTATTATTCATACTCACTTCTCAACTTATTTATTTTCATGACACGTATCTTTTCATCTTTTTAATTGAAAATTATCATTTTTTTTGGCAAATAAACCAACACGCTTCTTCCTCTGAAGACAAAGCTGTTTTTGAAAAATGACCCGTGCGCCTAAATTATCTGCCTCCACTTCGGTCATCACTTGCTTTCCTCAAGCCGGCACAAGACATGACTGCTTCGGAATCTCTGTCTGAATCTGAAATAAGCTCTCTGACAGGTACCGTAATCTACAGCTTTCACACTTCCCCGTGCATAAGCTTCGGAATCTCTGTCTGAATCTGAAATAAGCTCTCTGACAGGTACCGTAATCTACAGCTTTCACACTTCCCCGTGCATATGCTTCGGAATCTCTGTCTGAATCTGAAATAAGCTCTCTGACAGGTACCGTAATCTACAGCTTTCACACTTCCCCGTGCATAAGCTTCGGAATCTCTGTCTGAATCTGAAATAAGCTCTCTGACAGGTACCGTAATCTACAGCTTTCACACTTCCCCGTGCATAAGCTTCGGAATCTCTGTCTGAATCTGAAATAAGCTCTCTGACAGGTACCGTAATCTACAGCTTTCACACTTCCCCGTGCATAAGCTTCGGAATCTCTGTCTGAATCTGAAATAAGCTCTCTGACAGGTACCGTAATCTACAGCTTTCACACTTCCCCGTGCATATGCTTCAGAATCTCTGTCTGAATCTGAAATAAGCTCTCTGACAGGTACCGTAATCTACAGCTTTCACACTTCCCCGTGCATAAGCTTCGGAATCTCTGTCTGAATCTGAAATAAGCTCTCTGACAGGTACCGTAATCTACAGCTTTCACACTTCCCCGTGCATAAAAGTGAAAGATGCAATTAGCGCCCCTTACTATACCCCTCTAGTTACAAATTATTCAAAAAACTGTTCTTGTGTTTTTTTTTTAAAACAATAAAAATAACTTATTATCTCCTCTAAAAGGATAGAAGATAACGCCTTGGTCTCAAATGTATGTATAAATGAAACAAAAAAAAGGTCATGAAACGTTTTCTTCGAGTTCGGGAAGTGTGACCTTTTGAAATCTAAATGGAAAAAAATAAAATAAGCAAAACTAACCTTTTACTAATCCGTTATAACCTTTTCCATAAATTCAGCAAAAATAAATATAAACAGCTGTACATTTAATTATAGATAAGGAGAGAAAAAATAGATAAGAAATTGAATTATATATAGAGCACAAATTAGTTTTAAATGTGTAATATAAATTGATAGATGATAGATGAAGCATTCACTACATAAGTTAGAAATAAAGAAGGATGTCTCTTCCCTAAAACTAACTTTATTGCGAACAAAGCCGTCTTTCAAACACATAAATGCTTGAAGAAGGGTTGTTTTTTTTTTTGACAATATTCTTTAAACTAAAGTTAAGGGAAGGATAAGGAACAAAGAAAGACGTTTCTCTACTTTATTATACAAAGCCGTCTTTTAATCACATAAATGTTTAAAGATTGGTTATTTCCTTGACTATATGCTCTTCTAAAGTTAAAGAATAGATTTTAAAGATAAAGAAAGACTTTTCTTTACTAAAAGTAACTTTATTATACAAAGCCGTCTTTTAACCACATAAATGGTTAAAGAATGGTTATTTCCTTGACAATATGATCTAATTGTTAAGGGAAGAATTAGGAATAAAGAAAGACGTCTCTCCACTAAAATTAACTTCATCGTACAAAGCCTTCATTCAAGAGCTATTGGCCAGATTCAGTTTGTTTAACTGTATCCTCTAGTCAGATTTAATATAAACTACTGTTTCTCTCACTTTCATTCGCATTTCAACTCGTCTCACTGACACTGAAGATGATCACTAGAGGTTAAAATGCGGCTTTGTTCAATTCTGTTACTTTTAGTGAAAAGACATTTTTTTTTCATTTATACCTAATCAAGTGAAATCAACTGCTCATATATAAAATAGAACAAAGTTAAATAAATTTAGTTGTTGTCGAAATCTGATCGGTTACATTTATAAAGCAGTGTACTCAATTTTTCGGCAGGCTTGTTACTAAATGTTAAGTTAGCAGGTCATGTACACGCTCAGATGGACTGTTCAGTTTAAACTTTCAGGACTGCCGGATCGTGTGTACCCGGCTTAAAAAAATATTTAATTATTCCATAGATGCCGTTTTAAATAGTCCTTATCATCTCATTAAATATAACTCAAAAAATTGTAAAAGATCATTTTTAACTCACGCGAAGAAACTGCCAAATTACCTGTATTTCACTTTTCTCTCACTACCCGCCAGCACCACTTGTCTTGTCTAATGTTTGAACCACTAAATCTAATATTGTTGTGGTTTAAAACAGTTTTTACGTCTAACCGCTTATCGAACGTCTTGTCTCATCAGATAAGATGTGCGGTAAGTCTTTTTGGTCCATACAAGTCTGTCTTGTCGTTTAATCTACCTTCCAATTCACAATGAGAGTTGCGAGCGGACACGTGGTGATGGATTGTTCATTGATAAAATGAAAGTTTGCACCATATTTCATCTAGATTGGTCAACGTTTACTCAAATCAAGGGCGCATGTAAAAATGTGAGGCGGCGGACTGTAAATTGGACGATAAATATAAATAAGAAGGCTTCTCCCAACCCTGTCTACACCTAAAGACTTAATACGTTTTGCCTGATTAGACAAAACGGCAAAACGTACGATATGTCGTTTGATGTGAACCGGGCTTAATAGTTTTAATGTCATAACATAATTTACGCTTAGAAAAGTGTTTATTTGCGTTTTACAACAGCTTTTGATTTAGTTAAAAACAATTTAATGTAAAGCTCAGTTTACATTTAACAACATTCCTAACAAGTCGCACAATCTGTTTATGCAAAACGTTTTCTCGATCACATTACGTCAGAAGAGTTAGTGTTCTAAAATAAAAGTTAAAAAAACAACTTGTCCAAGGAAAAACGAATTCGTGGAGAAAAATTCACAAGACATTTCATGATTCATTATTGAATTAGAATGAATACAACAACAAAAAAGAGGAAGAAGATAATAGACTAATTTTCAAGAGGGAAGTCGTAAAATAATGATAAAAAAAAAATCTCTCTATTTACTGGGACTCGAACTCTTGACCTTTCTTATGCTAAAGAAAATAATAAAATCGTTAATAACGTTAAAGGTCATTTTATTCTAAACAATAAAGACATTTTTTTTTTTTTATTTGTGAATAAATCACATACATTATGGGCTCGAGGATGAATTCAATGTCAAAATAATGGATACATTTAAATTCTTAATATAATATATTAGGAATCTTGTGAATAAAAGAAATCGGTGATATATGGCCAAGATATTTTAGAATGACCTAAAAAGGATAAACTAAACGTTATGACAAAAGAACAAACACAGGAGACGATTTTGAAACACGAAAAACTTTCTGGCGCCATATCATGTTTTTTTTTTTTTTTTTTTTTTTTTTTTTTTAAAGATGATGTTATTTGTTATCAGGATTTTTAAAATTTCCTAATATTTTTCGACATTTAAGAGGATTTTAAATAATAATAAATTGTGGATAATTTATTATATCTAGGTTAAAAAGAAAGAGTGAAAAATTAGAGACAAATTATTTAATGAAATATGGCTTACTTTACAATATTTTAGACATTTTATTAAAGAATTGAATTATTATATATCTTACATTCAACAAACTATGCATCCTGTCTGTCTGTCTTTCTGTGTGTACAATTTCACGTTACACGTGATAATAGGGGAGTATTTTCACAGTATTTTTTTTAATTAATGTTAACTCTAAATTGAATACAATGTAAATTTAATAGGTTGTCTATCTATATCTAGATAATTACTTTGTATGAAAATTTTATTCTTCAGTTTTTAATACAGATTGGTTTTTTAGATCATTTATGATGGTTCTTTACTACTTACACCAAGATTATAAGCTGTGAAAACATGTTTCATAGTCTTATAATAGCCTTCATAGTTTTTTTTGTCACTAAAATATTAAATGAGGAAACATAAAGGATAATTAAATGGATCCGTGTTTCAATTCCCGGTGGTGAGACTATTTTTATCTCTCTTGATCTCTTAGTACTCAGGTTTCATAAAACTCTCGTTTAGAACTCTTTGAAACTTTTTAAATTGCTGACGATGCTGAAGTTCCTTGATCTGACAAAGCTAGTGATGAAATAAAACTTCATTACTAAAATTTAGGTTTTAGTTCCAACTGAACTAAATGGAAATAAAGATAAATATAGCCCTATTACCTTCTATTTCCGATGGTAGGGATTGTTTTTATATCTTAATCCATTCCTTACTGCGTAAACTTCATAAACCACGTTTTGAAAATGGTACCTAACCTTCTTTTGTAACTTTTTAAATTGCGATGCTGAAGTTCCCTGATTAAAAGCACCGATGAAGCTAGTGATAATAAATAAATAAGCTCTATAATTGGTGGGGGGGGGGGGGGGGGATTACACTGAATTACAGGACATGGGACGCCTTCTGATAAGTATAAGCGTCCCCTAAAAAGTGATATTTCTTTGTCCAAAAGTTATTCAGGCAAATCAATATTATCTCTCCAGAGTATAGAAGAGATAATATCCTTCAATTATTATCTGTCCAGTATAACGAAGGGATTATAATAGATTTCGGGCAGGCGCCCCATGTTCTGTAGTGCTACCAAATTTGGATTTTAGTTTCAACTGATCCTCTAACATATTTGATGAAGAACGACAATTTTTTTTCGTTTGACGACCACAAATATTATACAGTTTAATCCATTATGTTAACAATATTTACTGTGTATTATTATCATGACACCTAATGAATGTCAGTTTTGACAGGTAATACACGTACAAAGTATAAAATGGCTGAAAGTAAAGTCAATTTGTTAATGTCTATAAATAAATCTTTGATATTTTTTTTTTTTTTTTTTACTTTACTTTACAGAATTTTATACATTACAATAGATGTCAAAATTAAGTATCATAATATAATACATTACATATTATGTACTTTTTTATTTTTTTGTTTTATTTGATAAAAATGGCCTAAAAGACAGTGTGGGCGATCGAAGGCCACCCTTAGGCGAGTTTATAATAGTTAATAATTATTCTATTATACAATTTTTTTGTTTTATTATACATTTTATATACATAAGTAAAAGAATAAGGAAATAAAAGATAACATGAGTGTGTATATATATATATATATATATATATATATATATATATATATATATATATATATATATATATATATATATATTATATAATTAAAACATCAATAAACAATATGTGTATCTAATGCAATTTATACTAGAAATTCTACTTGTCATAAATATTTATATATATTCTTACTAATTTTAATCATACTTATTAGTTGAACAACATTCAACTTCAAACCAATATATTGACAAGGTCAAATACGGGGAAATTTTGTACTTTATGCATTTAATAAAATATGCAAGGAAAAAATAAAATAAATAATAAAAATATCATATGATACATAACAAAACTGGTTTTTTACTATAGTGTTTCATAACTCGAACTCTGCATATTTTTGCATCTCTAGCTTACCCTAACGAAAGCATTGCGACCATTCTGAAGTGCAACATTTTTACCTGTCTCCAAATTCAAAAATTCCTAAACAGAAATTAGTTTTAGACATCTTGGGTAATATTTTTTGGTCTTAGTCTGGCGGTCTGTCTTTCAAACATTATTGCTAACACTCATTTCTTACTGTAAAGAACATACACAAAAATGTATGTTCTATCTATCAAAATGTTTGCGCAAACCTTTTGACTGTGAATGGGGCTGTTTGATGTTTGCGCAAACATGATGTTTGACGTGAATGGCCTAAATTTTCCCGACTTCAGGTTTGCGCAAACATTTTGCGTAAAATGTTTGATCGTGTATGGGGGCCTTAATATATAAATCTACTTGTCATTGTATTGAATAAGAAACTACTTGTCTTATTGTAAGAAAATTTAGGTTGATTTAAATTGGTTGATCATAAGTAGCCCATTATTGATCCCGTATTAATTTAAACCATCTGCGCTCATTCTTTCCCCTTCGCATTTTTTTTTTGAGTACTTTAAGTGTGATGGCGCGAAAATTCAATTTTGATGGATTTACACACGTTTTGAGGTCCCCATACTCCAAAAAAGTGGTTTTTAAAAAATGTCGTTCTGTCCGACGCCTGGAGCCTAAACTACTAGGCCGATTTTGACGAAATTAGGCATACATTTGCAAAATCGGTTCCGACTATTCTGATTAAAAATTCAAAAATGTAGTCCATTTAAATATAAATCTAATGATATACGCAGGTGATGATGATTTTCCCGGGAAACATCTAGTTCCTGGGAAAATATAGCTTTAAACGTGGACGGAGAGAGCCCGGGTTTGATTCACCGCCTAGGAGAAGTTATTTTTATGATAAATTTTGGCGAAATGTTCAATAATAATTATTTTTACATACGAAAACTAATAAATGGAAAACACTGGGCTAAGAAATTATAAACTCGTATATGAGAAAATTTGTCTGAGTCGCTTCGGACCGATTTTTGTTAATAACACCTATATCATTAAATGTACCTACTCGATCGATTTTGAAAAAAATTGGATGGTTAGAAAAAGTAGCCTAAATACCGTCTACACACATTTAATATTAAATAATAAATAAAAATAAGTGTGGCTTCACTGGAAATCTAAAATGGTAAAATTTAAACCTCATTTAAATTCTGATACATCTATGTCTCTAGTTGTAGGATGCGAGGAAACTATGTGCCACATTCATTAGCAGACTATTTTTTATTAACACCAAGTACCCAGCCGACTTTTGAAATTTAAATGGTTGGTTCCATATATTATAAGTTTAACCGCACTGTGAATCGCAACTGGTCAAAACAATGGCACTTTCAATTATAATGTGATTAATTTGTTCGATAATAGTGCCTCCCTAATTGCAAACTATTTTTTGTTTTGTTTTTAGACATGACGTCTTCTTTTATTAGTATTTATGAGTTGACTAACTAGTGACTCATAATTTAGAGGACGATATAATATAGTACCAACAAAACGACTATGAAAACTGAATGTTTAAAGATGTTTGTATCTGGTTTAATTAATTCGGGTCTTGTCTGAAATGTATAATTAACTGACTAATCTTAGCTTGGTTGTAATTTTGTCTCTCGTTTTACTATTAGATGAGAGTTTCCTGTCCAACAAAAATGATTCATAAAGACGTTTTTGTGTTTGGTTATAAAAATCTATATAAAGGAAATCTAATAATTGATAGTCTAAGCAATCGATTGGTTTTTGCTTACAATTAATATATATTTCAGTGTCAGAATCAAATTAGATTATGTAAGCAAGAAGAAATTAAATCAAACTAATAATAAATAATGAATGATAAATTAAAATTTAATAAATATATTATAGATAAGTACAAATAAAAAATAAAATCGGGTACGGGGTACCTCGGAACTTTTCCTCACTTCGGAGGCCATTAAAGTGGCCTCTCCTGCTGAAGATTATTGGATTTTAATAATAAATACAGAAAAAATATTTAATAAACTTCCTGTATGTGAGTTCGTATTTCTCTTTTTAAAAGATGACATTAATTCGTTAGTTGTGTTTTGTGCCGAATTAATTATTTCGGGAGGCGTATTATTCTCCTCATTTTCGTCATAATGACAAATTAATAATTGTTTTTCACTAAAAACTCGATAAAAACAGTTACTTTAATTTAAATCAAATTATAATTACTATTTACAAGGGGAGACAAACAGAGAAAAATAGACTTCAGCGCCGGGAATTGTATCCTTAGAAGCGCCCATGGCGCTTGAAAGGAAGAGTAATAGTAATAACCTTAACAACCCCCTCGATCTTGGCTTGAGCTCATTTATCTTCTCTAACCTTTCCCTACACGGGGGCATATCGATGGCACGGTTTAGATTTAGTTTTGGCGAGATACTTTGTACAGAGAATTGTCCTTTTTAGGATTTTGTAGATGCTTCTCAAAACCCTTTTGCCGAGGGTGATGTGTCCGTCTGTCCGTCGCTCTTCGGTTCATAGCGCCCGAACCGTTTAAGCTATTATAGGTATAATAAGATATTTTTTATCATAAAGAGCTGAAATTTGAAACACTGACATAACTTTTTGACCCAACCACAGGAAAAATATACAGAAGTTAAAAATTAATTTAAATAAAATTATAATTATTATTAACTACGGGAGACACAGAGAAAAATAGACCCCAGCACCGGGACTTGAACCACGAGCTTCCTATATATCCGTTACAGGCGCACTCACCAACTGAGATATACTGGAGAATGATCTTTCTCTGTCGTTACCAAGTCCCGAATCCAAGCTTTCAATCTTTTCTACGAATCTAGCAAGCCAATATTCACGGCAATAGAACTAGACCGATAATTAACACTTATAATTACTCCATTAGTACCTGTACCTAGTACAATCAATTAGAATTCAAATTTTTAAGTTTTTGGTAGTATTCTTACTACGAAAAGATTAAATTTTAATTTAAATCAAATTATAATTATCATTAACTACGGGAGACATTGGTAAGAGCGCCTGTAACGGATATGTAGGAGGCCCGTGGTTCAAGTCCCGGTGCTGGGGTCTATTTTTCTCTGTATGTCTCCCGTAGTTGATGATAATTATAATTTGATTTAAATTAAAATTTTATCTTTCCGTAGTAGGAATACTACCAAACAATTTGACTTAAAAATTAAATATGTGCATGCGCAATTCGCAAAAATTTATATTTTTTTAATTTTCGAGAGGGGTATCAAATGAAAGCTGCTGAAGAGTAAGATACAAATATATATAGGATTTTTTAAATTTTGCATTCATTATTGCTTTTATGAGTAAAAATACATATACCCCCAAAAAATCTCCCCTCTCCAACCAGTATATTACGGCTAGTCCTAAAATTTTGAAATAATTCAAGGTTATACCTTATAGTGGGACGATGAAAATTTTAATTTATTTGTTCGTTATTACCGATTAAAAACATTGTGACACCCCGGGGGATCGAACCAGGGACCCCCTGAGGTCGAAGAAAAAAATCATAATTAGGTATATAAGAAACACTTAAAAGTACTTGGACACAAGCACTTCCCTGTGATTTTTTATATTAATGGTAGAATCTATGAGTCAAGTTCAGCTCGATTGGATGACTGGAAAAGGATCATTAGCCCCCATAGATTTTGACGAAAACCACATGTAAATCATATTGCATCTAATATAAAGGATTTAAACAATAAGGGTCGGATACCACTAATTTAACCATTATTGAATAAAGTATAGAATATGTAGTTTAATGCTAAAGTTATGAGTTGAGCGAACAAAACAAGATTTAAAAAATTGTATTTTAATTCAAATATTTGTGGAAAGGCGTTCGTTTTACTATTGATATCAACTCCATTTGTGCATTTATTTCTGCCATATATGACATTCTTACATCGTATAATCCTCTTACTATTTCTTAAGATTTATATGGTTGAGGAATTGATTCTATTTAATATATATATATATTAGTGAGCTTTAAAAGTAATAGAAGACTTCTGGGACTTCTGTGTCCTTATATGGACTCTGCTTGATGGTTAAAAGTTAATATATATATAATGGTTTGGTACCTTAAGATAATCAAACCCACGCCTGTTCGTTCTTAAAGACAACATCACTTAAGAGCGCATGTGTGACCTAAAATCTAAGTGGATCTTCGAATCTAACTAGTGTCACTCCTACACTTAAGAACTCCCTCTAGACAGAAGGATGGCGAAGTCATGTCTGTTTAGACTTACTGTTACCTGACATCCCAAAAAAGGTTCTAGAAAATGATAAAAGAAAATAAGCATAAAGCTTTACGTTTGTCACCTTTTACGTTTTTTATCTTTTTACCTTTTTCCTTTCCCCAAATGCGGATCAATTATTGACTATAATGGAGTCAGTAGACGAAAAGTAGTGGAGAAAATTAAGTGACCTGTTTTGCCTTTACAACCTTTGAAGATTTTTAAAGGCTACTGTTAATATCCTTGACCTTTTTAAACTGACACAACAAAGGAACCTTTTAGATGTGTAGAAGTCTAAATAGAAAAAACCTTTTAAATCTTAACACGCATACTGACATTTACACTTGTGAAATCAAGAAGTATTAGTGTTATTTTAATTAGAGAATTTAGCATCTTCGGGGAAATAATTTTTAATTAAAGTCCATGCTTAATGATCACTGGAACGGTCTCAGCCATCCTTAGCTGAAGAACATAGACCTCTGTGTGTATGAGAAAATGAAGTTGAACATAAAAGGTTAGAAGAAAATATTGTTTACTCTAACTGTTGAATTCGACTGTCTGAATTCTATATTATTTTTCTGCTGATAATGCTATCGGCTGTGTAGCTGATGCTGATACCGATCCAGTGATCTCCAAATCCAGCAACTATCGACGACGACAAGGAATTCTTTATATCAGAAATCTTTTATCATCATCCTTGTTAGTACATGTATATATCACCTATATTTAACCACTTTGGTAAATCCAAATTTACCTTTGACCATATTTTCAATTGCATCATTGTACAGTACAACCGGAATTCATTAAGAATTTTCTCGAATCCAGCATGTTTATCGTTTATCACTGTGACTATAAACTATGTTTATTGTTTTGTTGTTATAGGTAAGCCTGGACGGTGGGTACGGCGGAGATGTAAGCTCGGAGACTGGCAGTTCCGAAGTGTTCCATCACTGTCAGCAGCCGTCCTACGCCCACTCGGAAGGATACTACTCCTATGTCTCTTCAACAGATTCCATAACTCCATTCATAGACAGGTTCGTAACACACCATCCTTTTATTTTAATCCTTCTCAATCATTTCCTTTTTACAGTTTTAAAGGATTAGACAAATGTTTATCTATATATTCAGGAAGATAATATTTCAGGAATTAATGTGTAGTTGGAGGTCATCTTAATGGATTCAAGAGTCCCTCCACGTAAAATATTACTTGTTTCTCAAAGCAGAGTTATTTCAAGAAGTTTATTTCTCAATAATTTTAAAGAAGTTTATTTCTCAATCATTATAAAACAAGTTTATTTTTTGTTTATTCTGTTTATTATAAAATCTGAAAGCTGTTTTGAGAAATAAAACAAGTATTATTTTACGTGGAGAGACAGTTTTCTTGAATCCAGAAAAATAATATATAAATATATATATATATTTTAATTAAAACACCGCCTGCCATAATCACTGTGGCGTATACCTTCCTCTCGTTCTATCGCTGGAGGAATGGTCACATTAGTATAAAATAAATTCTTATATATTTGTGATCGTGATACCCCGATAGTGGGTTGCTCATATAATGCTGTAAAGTGTTGGGTCGTAAAGCTTAAAACAGTGCTACCGATTGTTTAATTAAATAGGCTATATTTTGTCCTTTGAGAGACATCGTCAGGCCTTCTGTATGCTTATTATAATAGTTGTCTTTAGGTTACTGGCTTTTTTTCAGTTAACCTTCCCTTAATGACAACTACTTCATATACATAATATAAAATGCCTGATTGCGATTCCCTCATTGGACGAATTATAGCTAATTAAATGAAATTATCATTTGCACTTTTTTATCATTTCATGATCTAATACCTACTTACGAGCACCGTTGGACTGTATGTGGCTCTGGTGGATCTTTAATTCTCTTGGTGTTTCCGTAGATATATGAGCGTGTTGTAGATATGTGAACGAAGGTAGATAGATTGATGAGCTGAGCGAAGATATGTATATATCGTAGATAGATAAATGTAGAAAAAATATAAGTTTATAGCGTGGCTAGATGAACGTAGCGAAGATAGATAAACATGGCGTAGAAGATCGTAGTGAAGGTATATATGTAGTAGTTTTCGTAGCGAAGATAGATAAACAAAGCGTAGGAGATCGTAGAGAAGATTTTTAGAGTATCATGGAATAAGTAAAGAATAGTAAGTAAACAGAATTATTAGTTATAAGACGTAGGGAGAAGCGAGATATTGGACTGTGAACTAAATTTAAAGAAATACTTAATTTATAGGTTATAATTATAAACAAAAGGTTGCCAACTTAAACAAACTAAATGTACCTTTGTTTGTCACAATTAAAAATATACCTACAGGCTCAATCACAATTTGTTACTTATCGAGTTAATACAATATATTTATTTATTTTTCTTTGGAAGTGCATGTAAGTATATAGGTGCACTGTGGACGTAATATCACATACACGAGCTTTTCCAGTATATAAGCACGAGTTCCTGCAATTACATCAGTAACACCTGTAAAGGCCGTTGATCTAGGAACTCTGAAGCGTTCCGCCCACTAATTTTTCATATCACCTGTTCTCTTATTATATGAATTACTTGGCACGTGTCAATCCCAGCAGATTTTTATTTAATCGAATCCACCCTGTACTATTTGACTGACCCAAAAGCCTGAACAAGTTTAATTCATCCAAATTTATTTAGTGCTTATCGGTAAAGTAGTTTTTAATCTATTTGTTAGTATCACTGTGGAACTGATCTTTTGTTGAAGGATGATAGCTAAATATTGATTATTATAATTTGGAAATAATGTATTTTATTTTAAACTAACAATAAAATATATTAAATAAATATTTTTTTGATCATAAATCATAACATAGGTAATAGGTAAAAGTAATTACATTTTATACTATTATTATTTTACAGCAATAAATACAAACTAATTCAGTTTACCCAAACATAAGGACAAAGCTCTTTTTAGGGGGGCTTTAGGGTTTTGCTCCTTAAGCAAGACTGAGAAACCTTATAATTTCCTGTGTTATAGTCTGTCAGTCTTTTCAGTAACGGACCTGATTTCCAAAAGTTCTCAACACAAAAATTTGCAAGTTTCCCGTTATGTTGTGTCGAATAACCCAATAACAGAAAACATTTAGGGCATTTTTAACATCATGTGGGATATTTAATGAAAGAGGAGGACGCCCTGAGTACAAATTTGTATATATGAATTCATTTTGGTTTCAATTAATTTTTCCGCCATGAGTCCTTGATTTGCATTTTTCGTTTCCCCCCTCCATTTTTGAATCAAAGAAGAAATCTAAAAAAAAAAATCATAGTTATTCTTAATTCAAAAACGAAAACAATTTGTAAGGGATTTATTTAAGAAAAAGATTATCCCCTCCTCCAAAAAAACTTAAAATATTTTAAATAGCCGCCATTTTAAAACGGATGGGCTGATTTTATCCTGGTAAACGAATTTATCAGCGATTTTTGTATTTGAAAGGTTTGAGCCAAATTTCATCAAAATCAAACCATATGTACATTCAATGGCCTATCTGCCTATTAATTAAATGGCTTACGGACTTGGTTGTTTCTTTTGAAGTCTACAAAGCTGCTATTGTATACTATAACTAGCTGGATTTCTTTGCTTCGCTTTTAACATTTTTTTAATTGGATAAGTTTATAAACTACCGTCAAGAAACATTCAAATATTTTTTTCTAAATTCCTTCCCCCTTATTTCTATTTGACCTTCCCATGTATAAAATAATTTGCAAAATTTTCTAATTATCAATTGATTCCGACTACTGGACTATCAGTTTTACAAGTTTACTTACCGCGAAAAGTAGAGAATGAAAGAAGAAATTTTTTAAGAAAGAATGAAATGAAAGAGAGTAGAAATTTTTCTTCTATATCACCCTCTCCTCCTGGCGTGTTAACGCATCTTTGGGCTGAAATGGAAATGATCGTTTATTAATATATATTTGGCCTTCTCTTAAGGCCTCTTTAGGCCTTAAGAGCTATTTGTATGCTTGCTTATTTGTATACCTTACATTAATTTACCTGCTGGTAAATTGTCCTGATTGATTCCTCATACATTAGGTCAATTAATTACATACATTTGATTAATAAATTAAAGCTCTCATCGATTACTGTGTTCTTTTTAAATATATATATATATATATATATATATATATATATAGGCATCGCGTGGCTCTATCATTGAAGCGAGCGTATAGTAATAAATATGTATTGAGTATTGAAAAAATAGATAATCATGAATCATGAATCATGATGAGTTGATAGATAATAGGTCTGGTAGTAGAACAGCGGCTTGTAGTAAGGGAACCACCCCGCATTCTTACTATTCCTCTAACCACACCATCTCTATTTCAATATTTATAATTTGTATCTCTTTGCTACAAACAAACTACTGCATGTATCAAATTGAAATTTTGCATGCCTGTTTCAATTGTGCATCAGATGGTGTCTATGAAGTTTTATTAAAATCGTTACGTTAGAACGTAAGATATCGGTAAAAAGGTTGTTTTCTCTATTTTAAACGTTTAGGCCCGCTTTAATAGTTTTAGCGATCTTTATTAATTCATAGCGGTGTCGCTGTTGGTTTTACTAAAAAATGTTATTTGAAAAAAATGTTCGTCTCATCGAATAGATGATGATAGAATCTTTTCCCGTCCTGAAATTCCAATTTAATTTTTGAACCTCTCGTTTACGCGAGCGTTGCGCGCGAACTCTTGGACGGATCACGCTGTCCAACCAACTTAGCCTGAGTATTAGTAAGAGGATCATGTATACCTAATTTCAACTAAATCGGTCAACTTTTACTCAAGTTATCGTCACACGCGTGAACGTTACTGACAGACAGACAGACAGACAGACAGACACGGAGCATATTTCGTTGAATGTAGGAAGCTCGCTACGCTCGCTTCAATTATTGTATTAAAAATAATTAAAAAGTACCAGAATTAAAAATTGAAAGTTGAATTAAACTCAAATAAAGAATTGTAGGTATATTTTGAGGCCAAAATATACCTACTATCATCATTTACTAGATTTCTAATGTTTATTCATAGCAATTGAAGATATTCAACAAGTCTGTTGAAGATACAAACACAATAAAAAGAGATAAGTGTCGACATGATGGAAAATCGAAACACTAAAGGTGTTCCCATTTGAAAACAAGGTGTATGTACACCTTGCTTATTGGTATTTACCAATATATCTAGTTCAATTCCAAGTGATAAGAGTTCTAGATAGATCTAAATGTCTGAAGATATGTTCCACTCTGCTGGCCGTACCAACAGATGCGTGAAGTGGTTTGGACCCCATCCGTCCTATAATGGCCTTAAACCTGTCAATCGGCCCGTAAAGGAAATAAAAAAAGTGAATAAAAAATATAAGGTGCTGATGTTATTCTTCAATTTTATGGAAAATTCAAACACTTTAGAACGAGGTTGACGAACGGAATCCAAGATATCAGTAATACCCTTTTATTTATACTATATTGAAAAGGCTTCCGCGGTTGGTATTATTCTGAAGTTTGCAGTACCGTACACTAATAAATAAACTCGCCGTTTACTGTTGATTGAACTTTTGGATCTACTAAAAAGTACTTAATTTGATTTGGAAACTTATCCCGGCTTGATTAAAATCCCACAGGATGGTCTGTTTCTCCCATGCAACTTCAAGGAATGAAACACGTGCTACATCCTGAACCCCAATATGCAAATATCTTCTTGAGTCCTTTCCGATAGTTGGTTCTTAAACTGTTAATTGTTTTTTCACACTTCTGCGGCTGGTTTTAACTTTTGGTAGTGGGGCAGCAGTTCTTTGCCTCTTTTCGGCGACGATTCTGTTCTTATAGGACGATTAAAGTGGTTCCATGATTGAGGAAGCGTCTCATACTGTTCTATAAAATTATTTGAGATGTTAATCCTCCGTAATATTTATGTAACTGGTTAAGTGTATTCAGTCTCATCCTCAGACATTTCTTAAAATAATGAAACCTTTTTTCTCAACAACTGGCTGGCATGGTAGAAAGGTGTGGCTACAAACAAAATTTTTAGGTGAACTAAATATTGGTTAAGGTATTGATGTACGACCGCACATCAGCAATAATATTGTTAATATTCCCATTATTTTCCTGGATTGATTTTTGGATTTTTTTTAAAAAAAATCTCATGTTAAATTTGTTTTCAATGCCAACTTCAATATCGACCGCCACAATCAATATTTTTTTGTATTGATAGTGCTATTGGGATGAGGACTAAAGATTAAGGATGTATGTTAATACCACCATTAACTTAAACCAACACACAAATTGAGGATAAGGAGAAAAAATTAGTCAAAAATAAAAATTATACTTGTAGATTTATCGACGTTTGAAAAATTTCAATTTCCTTAGAAAGGCTTGAGAACGAGACCGTTTTTTTTTGTTTTTTTTTTAAATTAAATTCAATGTATTATTATAAAATATAATTTGCTTCCATATCAGAGTCTTAACAAAAATGGTGTATTTTTTTACGATATACATATAACCATTAAAGCATTTTTAAACATGTGACGCATCGCACAGTGCTGCTACCTTCAATTGATTGAAGGAACTACCTGAGAAAAAGAGGTCATTAAAAAAATAACAAAAGGTTCAAACGTGGACTTGCGAAATAATTGTTCCTTTGTACGTCATCCGCTTGTACAGAAACAGTCAATAATAACTTTCCTACTGTATTTTTGTTACTTAAACCGTTTTAAATTAATTAAATTAAAGAAGAAGCCCATTGTGCAAATTGTAAGTATAGGTACATAAAAAGCTTTAAGCATGCAACATTGTAAATATAATGTTTTCCCTCTTTATTAAACACTATTGCAGAATTCATTGAGTAAAGCATGTAATTACGTAAGATACTCAGTACTTTATTGCTTACATAGTTACTTCTTCTAATGGTAATAGAACCTATTAACAACAGATATGGTTAATTATTTCCATTTGGTGATTTTTGTTAATTTAATTTTGCCTTTTTTACCTATTAATTTTTTCCTTATATTTTTTTATGGTTAAAAGTTAAATGCCAAGGAACAGTTGGCAATTAATTACAAATTAGAACCTTCAATTCTTCAAAAATGTTAAAAAACAAAAAGAAAAACAATTTTTTGATTATTTTACTTTGAACAGGAATTAATGAGTAAGAATTTACGGATTTTTATTAAAGACTATATTAATTGATGTTAGATATATGTTATTGAATTTACTCATTTGGAACAAAACACAGAAGAAGACGAAAATTTAAAAACGAAGAAGACGATAAGAGAATAGATGAAATTTCGATTTTAATCTTTCGATAGACTTCTTACATTTGTTTTTAGTTTCTCATATAAAGTGAAAGTATTGTGATGGTGCGTAAATTCGATTTTGAGACTGGTAGATTTAAATTAATATATTATTAATTAATAAAAAATTAAAATGTAGTCCATTATAATACGAATCTAAAGATATAAGCCGCTTCCCTGGTAAAAATATAGTTCCTGAGAAAATTCCTGCCGAGGAGAAATTATTTCTATGATAAATTTTGATAAAATGTTTAATAATACTTAAATGTACCTATGAAAACAAATGGAATAAATAAAAGGAAAACACTGGGCCAGTGGCGCACCCAGGATTTATTTTTGGGAGGGGCACAGATTAAAAAAAATAAGGGGGGGGGGGATGTAATGTGGGCTTAGCATAATCACAGACAATTTAACCAGTCTGGTTTTCTTTGTTCTTAAATTACTTCATATCAAGGGCGGATCCAGCCAATTTTGAAGGGGGGCTTGGCTCTCTTTTAGGGGGGTCCGGGAAATTTTCCTCCCCCGGGAAATTTTTTATAGTTTACGTTACTTGAAAACATCTTTTTAGCCTATTCTAAGAACATCTAAAATGTTATTATATACAAATAAATTTAAGTTTTTTATGAACGGGACATGAAGACCGGGGTATTTTATTTAAACAAAATTATATACATACTAATAATATTTTATTATTAAAAGTTGTACATTATATAATAGATTAATGTTTTATTTTAGTAGCCACAAAAATAAATTGGTACATTTTACAAATATTTTATTTATGTGAATTAACAAAAAAAAAAAAAGTTCGTCCCACTAAAAAGTTCTGACCATGCGCAGTCTTAATTTTATGCAGATTTTTCCGAGTTCAATAGACGACACTTTTTTACCCAGGAGCTCCATCCCTACTTCTATTCTTTTTCTTCATCTTCTTTTTAAACATAAAAAAAAAATATGTCAGGCAAAACTAGGTAGATTATTACTTATTTATTAAGTGATACTGACTTATTTAAAATACTTAATTATTTGCATACTTAAATTTCAAGTCTATTGCTTTGGAGGAGGGGGGGGGGGCACGTCTTTTTAAACGCCAAAAAATATGTCGGGCTTAACTAGGTTTATAATTACTTATTTATTTAATTTTTTCACTATTACTTTTACATGTGCTGCGAAATTGCATAATTAAATTTTACGTCTATGGCTTTGGAGGAGGAGGAGGGGGGGGGGGGGGGGGCACGTCTTTTTAAACGCCAAAAACAAAAGTATGTAAATTTTAGATCTGGCTTTCTCAAAATTTTAGTTCTGCCACCCCCCCCCCCCTGGATGCGCCACTGCACTGGGCTAATTAATTATGAACTCATTTATAAGAAATTTTGTCTGAGTTGTCTCGGACCGATTTTTAAATTCATGAAAATATTCGGTCTCAGGAGTGTCAAATCGAAATTTTTACTCTTTTATACATGCAGTGTATATGTATAGAGATGAAGTATACTAATGGCACAAAAATACAATTTTTATGGATTTTCACGTTTTAATGTCCTTTAAATTTATAAAAGTTAACTATCATAATGTTTGATTCAGTATTACTAATAAAATTCTTCTTTGACAAATGTTTAATAATCTCAAACTTTTCCAGTTTTATATTTTATCTGTTTCTCCGTGAAAGTTCTGTTTCCTTTGACTAAAAGGAGACGACAAATGAAGCCAGATGAAATAGCTTTCCACTTGGTGCTGAATCTAAAAAAAACGAAGCTTTTATAACAAAGCGAAGAAAATCTGGTCCTGGGAGGAAGTAAGTGGGACAATAACTGCGGGTTTTTACTTCTTACTTATATGTAGTTCAATATACAATCGCTAGGATCGTTCGCTTCGATTTTATCCTCAAATTTCTTTTATTATCATAATAATGCAAAGAATAAAAATATTACACTTCTATGGTTGAATTAAAGGCGGATTTCACACCGATATGTCAGGGGATAAAAGACAGAAGACATAAGAGACAGGAGACAAGACCTTACCCATAAGGGAGGCACGAGTCTGTGACTCTTTGGTGTTAAAACAATATTAGTTTTTAATAATAGTCGGTTCATGAATAGATGTCTCCTGTCTTTTATCCCTTTTTTATTCTACGTGAAAGCCGCCTAAGGAGATAGAAAATTATATTTGAAAACGAAAACGTATAACCATCTCTACATAACAACAAATGAAAGAATAAATTATTAACGTCGCAGTAATTTGAGATTCATAAAGACGAGCCGTTAAGCCCGTAAGTAACGTATAATTAAGCCCGTAGCAACGGGCTTAATTATAAAATAATTGAAGAGCGACATTTTTTTTTGTCTCCGAATTCAATAATCCCGAGATAGAAATCCCTTTTAGACATCAATGTCTTGGTCCTGTGTCGGTCTGGGCAACATTTTTTGTGAACCAACTTATCGTAAAAACTACTCGTTCAATGAAATTTAGATGATAAGTCATAATTAGCCCGTTTTTGAGCTCATATAACTCAAAAACCCTTCTGTGCTCATTGATTTCTTGGCCTGGACTCCATTTTGATCGCTAATTGGACCGTGTAAACATGGTTTCCATTGCTACTTATAGACATCCAAGTTGAGTTGGACGGTGCCCAACTTTTTTTCTTTTTTTTTTAACCAAGTAGAGAAAAATGGCGCCAACTGAGAACAGAGGACATATTATGTACAGAGGAGGAGTATTAGGATAGATTATTACTTGGACCGTGTTTACCGTGCTTTAAAAGTTCCAGTACGACTTCAATTAAGTGAACTTGATTCAAGTTAATTGGACCGTGTAAACCAGGCTTTAACAACATTTCGTCGTAGTTTGGTATTCGGCCACAAACAGAGCTGGGATCACTTTGCAGATCCACTACTATACATGTTATAGTACATTACTCGTCTAGTGCGGAAAGTAGCATTTTGCATGCGAGTGTCGAAGCAGGGCCGATTTAACTACAGGGGCACGATGGGCATGTGCCCAGGGGCGCAACTCAAAATGTTAAAGGTGGGCACCTAAACTTTGCAAGGGCAAAAAATATTAATGGGAATATGTTTAAAGTAAACCAAATATCCCTTATACATAAACCTTAGCATGTACCTAACTCTCCCAGTAACCAACTGCTCGGTGGAGAGGAGATTTTCAGCTCTTAACAGAATAAAATCTGTAAATAGGTCTACGATGCGTAATGATAAGCTAAACAGTTGACTGTTATTTTGCTCGCAAATCGACATAACGATAGGAATTAACTATATCGATTTAATCGACGATTTTGCCAGATCAAAAGCAAATAAAAGGCAATTGCATAACGGTGGATCCACACAAGCGGTGTTTGCCGAACACCCAACATTTGTTCCATCGGATTATTTTTGTATTACATTAGTAGGTATTGATTATGAAGTATTATTATTATTTATTTTTGTTGTTTAGTAATTAGTTTGGATATAATAGTGTCTTAAATTGAGTTCCAATAACCCAATATTCGTTACCAAAAAAGTACTCAAACATAATAATAATTAAGTTAATTTATATATAATTATTATATATTAATTATTTATAGTCAATTTATTAGTATTTAAAAAATTATCTTTTTTCTCAAGATTTAATAGCAATATTAGATTATTATACTAAAAGTATTATATGTATAAGTATATAAATAAGTACATAATATGTGTAATATATCAATTTATAAAGTTTTTATTACATTTTTTTTGGGGGGGGGGGGGGGGCGCATCGTGACGGGGTGCCCAGGGCGCAGTAAACGTCTAAAACGGGCCTGGTGTGGAGTTTACACCCGAGTGACAGCGAGGGTTCTTAAACCACACGACACACGAGGAAAGCAAAATGCGCAGTTTTCGCTCGAGTTACGTACCGTACTTTATCTTCGATTGTTGGATTTTAATAATAAATGAAAACAATATTTAATAAACTTCCTGTATGTAAGTTCATATTTCTCTTTTGATAAAGATGACATTAATTCATTATAGCCAAGTGTTCTGTGTCTTTGTTAACACCAAGTCTGAACATCACTTCACTGCAACCTAAGTTCAAACATCGATATACTTAGTAATGTTTTAATTTCTAGAAAGGTGAGATACATTTGATATTTCCACAGTCACAGTGATATTTCATTTTTTTCACAGTGATAAAGTATTAGGTTGATGTTGAAGTGGTCGAAATTGTGTAAACCCATCAAAATCTCCAAACCTAATGCTTACAGAAACTATGAAGAACTTTAATTTCTTCTGAACGACCACATAGCTTCCGTCATCTTCGGTAAGCTCGGAAGCAAAACCGTATTAATATTAATTTTTTTACACAACATACTTTTATTTGCTTAATATTTTTTTATACTTAATATAGGTATGTATTTGAGAAAGTTTAAAATGGCCAATAAAAAAAACTCTTTGATATGAAATTATGGAAAATTATTCAATTGAATTCAACTGCCGATTAAATGCAATTTTTTCTTCTTATTTTCAAAATGATTTCATATTCATTTCTAAACATTTTTTTTTTTTTTTCTTTCTTTCGTTTTTATTTTAAACGTTGCCTATAAATATCCCCTTGAGCAATAAACAGGATCACGATTGAAATATTTTATTTGTACATTCTCTAGGTTTTGGAGAAAGTATTAAAGGAGTAAAAGTTAAGTTGGAAGGTCTTTCTGTTGAAGAGATTTTGTTTTGTTTTTTTCACTTGAGTTTCTTCACGTTGTACGACCATGACCTTTACAAAGTTTTTTTTTAAAAAAATAAAGAGTTTTGTCTCTGATAAATTGTTGTCTGAGAGTCTATTGTTTTAAATTCAACCATTGTGCAATTAGTCAACTAATTTCTAAGTTATTTAAGTTTGCGCTTTAATAGTATCAACTAGTAAATCTTACGTCGAATATTTTGTTGATTTGTAAATAATAATTACAAGATAAAAAGAACTTTTTTTATACTAAGTTTTTAAATTTTCTGTTGAATCATATGTAGTGTTGATAAATAATTGTTATTGTTGTATATATCTACTGTTAGTGAGAAAATAAATAGTTGCGAATTTATTTACTTCATATAAATGACAACCAACTAGACAGCTGATCTTAAACCTATAATAGGACAAATCTTAGTTTAACGGATCTCGCCAACACCGAATCTATACCGTGCCGTCGATATGCCCCCGTGTAGCGGACGGTAAGAGAAGAAAAATGAGTACGAGTAAAGAAGTACAGATGCAGAAAAATTAAACCGATACCTATAGTCCAGGAAAATAAGGAATAATAGGGGAAATAATTTATAAAGTTTTGAAACTTTGTGAAAACACTTTTAAGGGGTGTAGTAGTAAGAAACAGTAAAGTTCCCCCCTCTTGAGGGGGCGCGTCCCCCCCTCCCCCCTCCTTAAAGTCCAAAATTTACTTATTTTTCACTTTTTACGCAAAACGGTTTATTTTTTGAAGAGAAGTGTTATTACCAAAATTATCCCTCACATAATTCTGCACAAAAAAGGTCCTATGCATGATTGAAGTGGGACATACCGTTTTCGAGATATTGTAGTTGGATAAAGATAAAACGTATTTTTGCGAACCAATATATCTAAAAAACAACGCATCCGATTTTAATGAAATTGGGATGGTAGGTTATACTTAGCCCATTGTTGATCCTATATAAGTTTCAACCTTCTGCGCCCATTATTTTATCCTCCACATGCGCACAAACATACATTTATTTAGACCTATATCTTCAAAAGTACTCAACTGATTATTATGAAATTTGTATGGTTTGTCGAAAGTAGCCCGCAGATAGCCTCACATTAATTTCAACCGTCTGCGCTCTTTACATTTTCTTAATTGGTTCCCTTTCTGTCTGTCTGTTGATCAATTTTTTGTTTGTCTGTTATGAATTAAAGTATTAATTTATCAAAATGTAAAGAGCGCAGGCGGTTGAAATTAATGTGTTGATTTAATGTCTCTTAAAAATACTATTAGTTTTTACATAACAAAGAGGCCTGATATAATCATTCTTGACCATTTTAACAATTTTATCAGCCATACCTGTACAAGTAAGGTACTAAAATAAAAAAAGTCCAGTCATGCACCATGACTTAATGAGCGAATTTTCAAAGAAATCTGCGTATTATTGGCTTATGATAATATAGAAAAATTTTGGTTTAGAATTTGCATGGGTGAAAAAAAAAAATTTGGTACCAAGGGGTACGGGGTACAAAAGTCAAAATAGTATTTACCCTTCAAGATGCATGGCGTTGGAAAGCTCTTTAAGAGTAAAGTAATTGTTGTTATGTACAATTTTATCATATTTTCATATAAGATGGGGGTAAAATGGAAAAAAAGTTTTAATGCTATTTTTGACCCTTAAATGAACTCCAAAATTCTGGCCAACGAACTCATCCTTTCTTTTGATATTATTGACATTTTAAAATTTATTTGAAATTTGTAAGTGCATCCTAAGGGGAAATATCGTCCGATTTTAGGGTCGTATTTATGGTAGGGGTTTATTTTAGGAATCGATTCAGAATGGTCTGAAACGGATTTCCGTGGGAAATGTTTTTTCAAATATTCGCATTACAGAAATGTTGAAGCTATTTTTTTTCGAAAATTCGCTAAAATCATATACATTTTGAAACCCATCAAAATGAAGGTCGTAAAATTGGGTCATGTCAAAACAAATAAAAAATAACTTTCGGATTTTTTCCGAACTAATTTTCCATACAGCCAAATTTGCTGAAAACGAAATAAATTCTGCTGAAGATGGCCAAAAGTATTAGAATAATGCATCATCATCGTGTTCTGAGCTACTCTAAAAGTTTCAAATGTCTAGCTACTTCGGAAGTTAGTTAAAAATTGATTGCAAGATGTGTACTGGACACACACACAAATAAACAAGAAAGCAAACTAATAATAAAAACGTAGTAAAACAAGTATGACCCCATTGGGAATCGAAACAGAAGCAAAGCGAAAGTAAAATAGTCTACCAATTATTATGGACATAGGTTCCTCTTTTCTATACTTGACACTTAAGTTGTTTCTTGATTTCTGAAAAAAAAAATCAATAGTCATAAAAAAAATAGTTACAATGCTTTTCTCTTTATATGTATACTTAGGATAATAAGTATGTAAGTAATAAATAAAATTTAATAACCGTTTATTTATAAAAACACTTATTTTAGAACGTAGGTAATTAGGTAAAAATAAAAAATAATATGATATTTATAGGTCAAATTAATATTTGATAATTTTTCTGTACGCAATTTCAATTTGGCCTTCAATTAAAAATTAAACCATTTTGTTCAAAAATAACAATTAAAAAAGGTAAAAATAAAAGTAATGAATTATTGAAATAAAATGTAATTAAAATTTATAAAATGAATGGATTGTGTGTGAAATATTACTTATGTTTTATTTATTAATGTACAACATTCAGCGTATGAAAATAATTTCAGGGCCATAAAACTCTTAACCTTTTAACTTTATTTCTTTGGGTATTAGCAAAAACATTGAATAATTTGCTTTTTTAATTTAATGAATGACTAACATCATTGATTTAATTCATTCATTTATTTATAAATTAATGACTAAATGTTTTCTTCATTCTTTGAATGTTAACGATACTGATAGAATGAAGCGAGAGGGAAATGAAATATAATCAATTCAAAGATTTATTTTTTTATTCATGATGTTTCTTAGTAGTCCTTAAACGTATATTGTTATTTTTACTCATTCGTGATTAACTTTATGAATGAGGAGTTATGAATGGGAATTTTTTCTTGCTTATGCATACATCTAATCTATGACGGAGTGTTACTGCTGTATTCTGCCGTAGTTTACTGGGTATCACTAACCACTGTCGTTAACAAAAGTTTCCAGGGTTCGAATCCCGTTCGTGGAGTATATTTTTCCAATGTCTTTGTACCTTTCTATATAGTAATAGTATGCAATTAATTCAATTTTTTGACTGGGACTACCATTAATTGTACTTAAAGTAGGCAAAATAAAACGTTTAAGCATGAATATTATAGATACAAGGCCATTAAACAGAAAAATTCTGTTCAAAAGCGTTTCAATTACGATAAATACAGTCGCTAAAGCAGGAATAATATAAATATAAGGCTGCAGAAAAATTGTGCACAAAACAATTTTAAGTTCGGAAAACAGACGTTTAAGCATGATTATTAGAAGTATAAGCCTGGGTTAAGCAGAACAATGTTATTCGAACCCGTTGTAAGTAAAAAATAAACCTTTCAGCATGCATATTAGACTTGCAATGCTGGATAAAACAGAATAACGGTGTTTTAAACCTCTATTAGTTAATGTCTCTCCAAGGAAATTTAATTTTTTATAATAGGACAAGTTCGTTAAACAGCATAATCGGCCTAACCTTATCAAGATGGCGGCCGTAAAAGTTTGTTTTAGCTCTAACTTTTAAACCATTTAACATAATGACGTAAATCAAACGTCTTTATAACTTACTGTTCAAACGCAATGAAACAAATCCGATGTCTCTAGCCCTATCCGTTCCTATGATAATAATTTTTTAAGATTTTAGGGGAAGGAAATTTCTTCTCACAGAATATGCGACGTTTGAAAAATTCTTAAGAACCCGTTAATTTTCTTGTGTTTGGGTTATTATTACACATAACAGAACTACAAGGTTTCAAGTTTTTATTTGGGGTACTGTCGGAGATCAGATGGTTACAGACAGACAAGCGCAGGAATGTATAAAAGTCCTCGTTTTGCCCACGGACCCTAAAATAGGCTCACTAAGCTATTTTTTAACCGCTTTTTGAAGTATTCTCAAGCTGGCTGACTGACAAGAAGATAATATTGGATATGTTTTGAAAAAAAATCCAAGTATTTAAAACCTAATTCTCTCTTGTTGATAAAAAAAAATGCGTTTTACACATTTATTTAAAAATCTCTCTCCGTGAGTCCTTATAAACCTATCGTTTCTTCTCATACGTATACGCTACAATAATTGGCAGACTAAATTAATCTATCTTCCTTTTCAGGGTTTGTTTCTTTATTTTTTTGTTAAGTTAAACCATACAGCTCATTTTGTAAGTCAATCGGGAAAGTCATAAGGGGAATGTTGAGGGTTCGAGCCCACCTAGGTTGTCATTTTTTTTGTTTTACCCTTGGCTGTTTATCTTTTTAAAAAAATCCACTTATTCAGGAACAGTAAATGGATTCAGATAAAACGAAAAAAATGAAAGATTTATCTAAGTAATAACTATGTGTATCGACTGAAGATTAAACCTATAACTTCCAAATTTAAAATTTAATCACTCTCTCTAATACTACAAAACAGGAGCAACAGCTGATAAAAAATGTTAAACCTTGTTATGAAACTAAAATTATGTTTATAACTACGGTATCTATCTCAATTAAATGTAAATTTAATTAATTTTTATAAATATCTATTAGGAACGTATTGCATAGGGTCTCGAACTAACTTTTGATTGAATTAACTCAATATTACAGAAATAGAGATCGCACTAGATTTTCTTAAACTTTAAGCTTAACGGTATCATTATTTGATACAACTCAGTGATGTCTTACTTATATAATTATTGATAAGGATTACTTTTTATTAGATAAAAAGTAAATAGTTTGAAGATTACTTAATGTTTAAGGGGGGAAAACGTAAAAGCTTCTTTTGCGTCTTCATAACCCGATCTAATTATGTCTTAAATTATAAAAGCGTAGCCTGTTAACTATACGCTTCGTTATCTTAGATATATTTTGTAACAGTTAATTATTCCTGGATGATTTTTCATGTGCCAGTTATTTTCTTAATTTTTTTTTGTTATTTTTCCGTTTTGTTTGCTTTCAGTCCTTCTTTTTATTTGAATTATGATAACATGATATATTATGTGCCTAATTATTCCCGTTCTTAATCTTGGAATTTTTATGATGTATAGTTTACATGTGGAATACGAAATTTCAAAAAATATAATCCCATCTCCCCTCGATAATATATATATATATATATATATATATATATATATATATATATATATATATATATATATATATATATATATATATATATATATATATATGTGTGTGTGTGTGTGTGTGTGTGTGTGCCTATGTATGTGTAATTCAATATTGAAGAAGAATAATTATGCAGGGGTAAAGAGTGGCAATAAATATATCGTATCAAAAAAATCAATAAACATATGTATCAATAAAATCAATGTCGATGTTCATTGGATAAAAATCTATTGCCAATGTGTTAGTTAACAATCTATTTTTGATGTGTTAGTTAACAAGATATTTAATGTTTGACAATCGACACATATATAGGTTTATTAGTTGAATATATACGATATTTCCTATAGTAGTCTAATGTTGAAATTGACAGAATTTAGGAAATAAACTAGATGAGCCTATTGAATAAACATTAAATGAAATTATGATTAACACTGTTAAATTTCGATCGAATATTTATAAAGGGTGCCCCAAAATTAACGCAAGATTTGAATTAAATAGAAAACACAGTTTTTAGTGTTTAGATTGTTATTTTTTTATTGAATCATAAAGTGCATAGGATAGGGTTATTTATGGAATAACATATCGGGCATATGGCCTCCACGGTTTTACTGTCACATATGCACGCTTTTGTCAAAATTTTCCATAACCTTTTGCATAAATCTAGCTGAATTTCGTTGATGCAGTGTTTAATTTCCTCCTGTAATGCACGAGTGGTTGTGGCTTATTGACATAGTTTGTTGTGGGACTTTTGACTTCAAATAACCCCATAAAATAATCTAATGGTGTTAAACCACACGATCTAGGGGGTTACATTAAATAAGTTAAATTAAATAAAATAAATTCATCGTGTTAAATCACGATCAATAATAAAAACACGTTGCTGTATCGTGTAACACTCCATTTTTACTAACCCTAAATTCTCAGCTGTCGAATTGGTTTTTTTTCAGGGTTGCCAACAATTTACTGCACAAATGGCGGCAAATTCAAATCTTGCATTAATTTTGGGACACCCTTTATTAGTTCATTGTTATTTAATATGATAATTAACCGGTTTCTTATTACATTAACTTTTATGTTTGATAATGAACTTAAAATATTTTATTCTTCGAGGCTAAGGTTTCTCTCTCTCTCTCTCTCTCACTCTCTCTCTCTCACTCTCTCTCTCTCTCTCTCTCTCTCTCTCTCTCTCTCTCTCTCTCTCTCTCTCTCCTACAACTCTTTATCACTTAACTTCTTGAAATGATCGTTCATTATAATGTGGTTTATTAATTACAGATTACTAGAGGTATCTGATAAGGCTAATGGGAAAACTGAGTGAGTAAAATATACCCAGAAAATTTATATCTAGGAATCTTGGTTATTTCACTCCCAGCATGCATACTTGTTTTCTCTCTATTTAGTCACAGCGACAAATAACTTTTATATTTACATAATTTTTAAACTGATCCCACTCTATTCCAAATTTGGCGTGTGTAGAATTTACTGTGTAAATCGTCGTGTGTGGCGAAAATATTTACAACGATTTACCACAAACAGACAATATATTTTGTGTCAGAACGTCTACACTGGCACGCACGACGCACGCTCACCACTTTCAACACACAACCCGCACAACACAATTTTTTATTGATGTGAACCGACCTTTAGAACCGATATTTTTATTTCTAGGTTAATCTACTTTAAAATGCAGTGTATAAGCTATTTCTTCTAATAGCTTTTTATATTCATTTAATATTCTCCTTGATTTTTTTCGGACTTTTTTAAAATAACTTTTAAAAACCAATGGATTTTAAAACTATTTAATTTTGTTGGCAGATTGAAACGAGAATTGGAGTTTACGGAAGTGCAAGAGAATTCGAGTAGTGCGTCCAGCCACGGAGGTACCAGTGTGAAATGGGAAGAGTCCGACACAGATACGTTCGGGGCTCCACGTGAGAGAACGACCAACAAAATAGATAGTGATTCTGTCTGGCACTTCCGCGGGTCAAGTGGTGACCTGGTCAACACCTCTTCTAGAACCGGTCTCACGAATTCCTCGTCCAGGCGCTCATCTCCTCCTCTCTCCTCGGACTCTTCGAGACTCAACTATCTGTCCAGGGGCCCTATCTTCCACAACGCCAGCTACGAGGCTGTCAACATAGAACATGCCACGAGGTTATCCTCACAATCTCACGTAGCTAATGCTCATCCGACCGGCGTGACTCACACTACCAGATCCCAAACCGGCCATGGATGTACCACGACCAATTCTAAAGCTACCAGAATGCAAGCGAATCACTGCAGGTCATGTGATGTCGCTTATACGAGTAGATTGCAACCCTTGGAACCGGGTGAGATCCCGTACCCTGTCAGACTTCATTCCAACGATTCTGCCTGTGATAACTTGGAGAGGGTTCAGCAATCTAACAATGTTATCAGAGAACACTCGAGCCCTCGGGCTAACAAAGCCCAGCCTCAGCTTAGTCACTCTTCTAGAATTCAAACTACCCATTCTTCTAACAACGAATCTAACAAAACTAGTTCCAATAGAATGCACTCTTCCGATTCTACTAACCATACTAACAGAAATAATCCTAATCAAAATCAATCTCCTCATCACACTTCCAGAATCGCTACCAGTCTCAGCGAAACTGCCAGCCACTCTAGTAGACATCATTCTAACCACAGTGATTCTTCGAGTCTTTCAAGCGCAGTCCATACGAGTCACATCGAATCCTCTACTCATACTACTAGAGCTCATTCTGTCCAAAGTCAATCTTCTACTCATACTAGTGTTGTTCATTCCAATCACGGAGACCCTCCTAACATCTCCAACAGACTCCATTCCATCCACAACGAATCCTCCAATCACTGCCATTCAAATAAAATGTTTACTATTGGGGAACCACCTAACATCACTCATTCTACCAGAATGCACCCCAATCATTGTGATTCTTCTAGCAACCATACTAGTAGAATACACTCTAATCACAACGATACAAGTGCTTTGAATAATTCGTCTAGGGGATACTCTAGTCGAGGTTCTACCGGGGATTTTATAGGACTGTCACATTCAACTAGAAGTCATTCTAGTCGCAGTTCCAGTTGTGAAGAGGTCAATCAGGATCACTTGTTGAGGCATTCAGTTAAAAGCTCCAGTACCGAATCCTCCAGTGTAAGTCATCCACCAAGAATGCACACCCACTCTAGCCACAGTGTCAGCAGTGAATCCTCAACTACCACCCATCCCACCAGAGTTCATTCTCACTCCAGTATCAGTAGTGAATCTTCAAACGGAACTCATCCTTCACGAATCCAATCTCATTCCACCAACAACGAATCCTCCCATCCTTCTACCACCCATCCTTCTAGAGTACATTCCCATTCAAGTCTCGGAGTCAGCGAATCCTCTAACACAAGTCATCCCTCTAGAATTCATTCACATGCTAGCCACACCGCCAATAGTGATTCAACTACCACGAACTCACACTCCACAAGAATGAATACCCATTCAAGTCACGGCACCAGCAGTGAGTCAGTCAACTCGAATCATCCCACCAGAATCCATTCCCATTCCAGTCTCGGAGTCAGTGAGCCCTCCAACACAAGTCATCCGTCCAGAAAGCACTCAAATTCCAGCCATAGTATAAGCGGTGAAAACAACTCTAACCATCCATCGAGAATACATTCCCACTCCAGCCTCGGCAACGAATCTGTCGGCACAACTCACTCCTCCAGAATCCATTCTCATTCGAGCGCCAGTAGTGAACCCATCAATACAACACTCCCATCAAGAATTTACACGCATTCCAGTCATAGTGTAAGCAACGAATCCGCTAATATCGCTCGCTCTTCTAGAGTCCCACCGCCTCAAAGACACCTCAGCCAGTCTGTTCTCTATTTAAGCGCCGACCACAGAAAGCTCTTTCCTATCTCAACTTATCAACCTGAGCCGCCTAGGTACGTTTTGCAATTTTTAATTACACATTCTTTAGATAAATTTTCTTTTATATCCTTTTCGCCGTTGTTAAGACGTTACTCTATAGCTTTTGCTTGGTTTTTAGGGTGGTCGGAGCTGTATCAGTGAGTGAACGTGTAGTTGAGCTCGAAAATCGACTCGGAGGTCTGAAAGCTCTGCAGAAGAAGGCTCTGCTCTCCTTCTACCAGAGGCACCAGGCATCCGCACCTGCACCACCTCCTCCGCCCAGAAGAGCGTCAAGTGCTTCAGACTATTTGCAGGTACTATTAATATTCTTAACTGTCTTTTCTTGTAGAATTAAAATTGAATAGTGAGTTTTACATTTTATTAAAAAAAATAATAATAAAGAAAGATGCGTACCGTTTACATCCTAATGGACACACAAATATCCATTTCATTTAATTATAATGTAAACTTAATAAAAATGACGAATTCTTCTTTAAAAGAAGACGCGTGTCGCGAGTCTTCTTATAGTATATATGGTTTCCTGTTTCAAACCCACATACAATCAACCCACGAGAAGTAACTAATAGATGTGAATGAAACGCGCATCTGAATAAGAATGCGGGCTCTCTAAATACGGGTTCAATTTACGCTTCCTCTGTTTTACGACTTGTTTGTGCTCCATTACAAACTATTTGAATCATTTGTTGTGGTTTCTCGTCGGGACATTTGGAATGTTGATATTTTATTTTATAGTCTCGATCTAATCAGTGTACATATTTCATCATTTATTGATTTTCATACCCCTTCCGATTTCTTGTTCTAATTTTAGTCTAGGTCTTCTAAAATAGGATTCAAGTATAGCTTTCTCTTAAATCAAGTTAAACTTCTAAACTAACTGGGCAACAACAAAAGTAGGGGGGGGGGGGGGGGGGCTATGTTTTACAAACCTGTTGAACTGTGTATGGGTGTGTTGAAGAACTGATACAAAGATTTGTTGTATCGGTTACCAAAGATTTGTAGATTGATATTATATATTTTTGTTGAAAAATACCTACTATTCAAGGACGGTGTCCTACTATTCTTTGATCAACGTGTTTCCAAGTTGACACTAATGTTTGTCAAACCTGTTTGTTTGTTTATTTCCAAGTTGTTAAACTCGGTTGTTCAACTTGGCCTTTAGACTTCGTAAAATCATGAACTCAAGTATAAAAATAAAGGGAAACAATATAAACTAATAATAATAATTCAGCCCTTACAGACTTGTGATTTTTAATAAGTTAAAATTTAACAGAAAAATTCATTAATGTTTGGTCTAATTTTCGCACAAGGGCTTCGTACGAACACTTGAGTTTACAGGTTTTATAAAATAAAATTGTTTATCGGTAACTCCCACGCGTGTAAAAATAACACGAGTCAATGTTTAATTGTATTGGATTCAGTTAGAATTAGTTTCCCACTCATTAAATTCAGCCAACAGCGATATCTTTTTCTCTTGTTCAACCTTTTTCTTGAAATTCAATTCATTAATGATTATATTAAAAAATGAGGGAGAATAAAAAAGGAATAAAAAAGGGAATATAAAAATATTCTCCATTGTTAGAAGTCGAACCACAGATCTTTAGGTTCATCCACCAATGCTTTATTTTTTTCTTAAAAACGGCTTTGCCGATTTTTATTTAAAGAACTATAAATGAAATCCATTTAATCACCTATAGAATAATTAGTCGGGATATAAACTGGGATTAAGGCGCTTAAAAATGAGTCCATGGAAAAGGACTGCAGAATGGGGACTACCGCAATGCAAATATGTAAATGTAGTAATTTTTCTTCCGAGCAATCAAATACTGACTAGTTTTTATTGCATTGTATTTAAATAAATAATTAAATTTACAAAAAAAATTGGTATGTACTGAGTGTCTACTTGGAGTGTCCCCCTAAAGTTACTTAAAAGTCTACATAAAGCTACATACCTATTTAGAGTATCTATTTAAAGCTTTTGGAGTGTCTATTTATAAAGCTCATTAAATACGTATATATTTTACTATTGTTGTATCCATTCTTTACCATTCTTGTGGTTTTACCTTTGGAATGTCCTTACCGATTTATTTCTCTTTAGATTTACATATTATTTGGCTATTTGCTCAATACGATAGTTTATGATAGCAAATAAAAATGCTTACGATACGTCGCTAGAAGTCCAAAATCAGTTTCAATCTAATTTCGAATCTGCATTATTTTAGTAAAGGAACTTGCATAAAAGAAATATATTTCTATGAATATAAATATAAAAATAAGTATAAACGATGTTCAAAAATGTTTTAGAAAAGAATAACCTTTCTTTCTTTTAAAAAGGACGAACGAATTGATGTTGGGTTCCGGTGAAGAGCATGAGAACACCACAGTTCAAATGGTTAGAGAATCGATTTGAAAATAATCTCATTAAACATCATTGAGCACATAACTAAGAAGAAGAAGAACAAATTATTACCTTCCAAAAAGAACGCCCAAGTGGAACTGAGAAATAGCTTTTGTTCCGCCGATTTACGGGGAAAAAGGGAGGAGGACGCAGCTTTTACCTTCTCCAATTGTCAGTTTGATTCCTTCTTAACAATTCCATGAAAATCGTTTGGAAAAGAGTTCCATAATTTTCTTACCTTTGTCGCCTAAATGTTTCTAATGTACCAGATGAATGATTTATAATCAGTCGATAGATGCTAGGTGTTAAATGCATTTATTTACGCTTGCTCTGCGGTATCGGTATATACATTATTTAACTACTTAGTTGCTTTTAAAGTGATTGTTTACGTTTCAGTGAAGGTTATGTTACGTATTTTTAAATCAATGCGCATACGCAGTTTATTACCCCACTTTAAAGAGATTGCGGCTTTTGATACGTGTTAACAGTATGTCAAAGCAGTTTGTTTATATATATATATATATATATATATATATATATATATATATATATATATATATATATATATATATATATATATATATATATATATATATATATATATATATATAATATTGTAAACAACAAAGTATAACAAGCAATCGCTCTTGTCACCCCCTAGATATTTTTTATGTGTATTAAAAGTATAAACAAACAATAGGCCAATCAGCATCTAAATCTGGTGCAATTGTTCTTAAATATAACTGCCGCGAGAGTACTCTGACTGCCTTAACTATCTCCTCACACGTGATAGTAAAATAGTGCTGTCACGACAGTGTCTCTCACAGTGTAAATGAGGCTTTAGCGTTAAATATACCTGGTGATGATTCATGTTTCACAAGATTGCTAATTTTTCTACTTAATTAAACCCAGGGACCGTGAATAAACGGTACGTAACACATTCTTCTCTATGGTACGTAAGGTTAACGCATGCATAAACTAAATTTTATAGGCTTGAATTCTGATAAAACTCGCTTTTTAAATTCTACTTTACACTCTTATAAGATGCATGTATTTCTGTAATTATTTAGGTTTATTTAAGTTAAGGATATAGTATTATATTCAATTTCGATAAAGTACCGTACTTAACACAAGAATAAACGGTAGTTAATAGCCCCGTGTGAATTCAGATCCCACACGCCCACAAAATGCAACTTTACACCCTTATTAAGTTGCATGTATTACTGTAATTATTTAGTTTACCTAAGCAAACAATATATTAATACTGAAACAATTTCTTTTATAAGGACGACTCGTACATATATTATTTCAAGGTTGTTCCTATTAATTGTTATTCTAAGGATGCGTTCCATTGTCTGTCTGTATTTACTGAGGATGTTTGGTTAGCAGGTACCTTTCTTAATATTTATTAAAGTATACAAGTGCTTAGCAGTTCAAATGATGAAGTTATATATGGTCTAGTCCGGCGTCTTAAAAAGGCTACTATTAGAAAACACAAGTTTTAATTGGATTTGATTTAACTCTTTAAGTTCTTGCTTATTCATTGTGTTCAAATGAATGTTTATATTATTCGTAGTTTTTAATTCGTCATATCCCTCTCTTTCTTAGTTTTTTGCTCCTTAAGTACCTTTTCGTCTCTATTTTAGTTTTCTGTCCTCGAGTACTTGTTCTTCTCTATTTTAGTTCTCTGTTCCTTAAGTACTTGTTCTTGTCTATCTTTTTTCTCTGCTTTCAAGTAGGGTTGGGCGATGTTAATTGACCCTAGATGCAATATGTCCAATTTAAATATCTCAGAAACTACAGATATCCCGAGAATACCTCAAATGACGGAAAGAGGGTGACGAGGGAGAGGGGGGGGGGGGTGCATTTTCTTAGGAGAAAGTAAAAATTAGTTGGTCGTCATTTTTCTCCTAGTTATGTTTGTTTGCTTTTGATTTGATTTTATTGTTTGTTTCACTGCACAACAGTAGTGGAACCTAAAATATATACGTATTTGATTATCAACTGTATATTGTAGTTTTAAGTAATTTCCATATCACTATTGAACCTATTAACCATACCCTTGCTAAACTTACCCCTATACCATTGATTAATTAGGAAGTATCCCGTATTAATGGTGTTATCTTCTAAACCAGATCTGCAATAGTTTTATTTTCTGAAGATGTTTAAAGCAGGGTAAATTACTTATCTAGCATTAAAGGAATCAAGTAAATCTGATGCACCCTAAGAGTTATATATAAAATTGCTCAACTACCCTCGCCCTAACCTGATCCTCTTCATCTTACTTGTTCCTCTCCATTACTTGTTCCTCTCCATCTTAGTTTTCTGTTCCCCAAGTACTTGTACCTCTCTATCTTCGTTTTCTATTTCTCAAGCACTAGTTCCTCTCTATCTTAGTTTTGTCTTTCTTAGTTTTTAAATTTTCTTATATTGCTGACCTCATGTTTCAACACGATTTTTTAAAGTTTAAATTCCTTTCTGTTCTTAGTTTTTTAAGTTCTTGGTTTTTCTTCTCTCAGTTCTTAGTTCTCAGTACACATTACAAATTTACTCTTATACTCTAAACTCTAATGTATACGTTTAATTATATTATATTTACATTCTCCTTAATGTTAACCAACTTTCAGTGGTACCACCAGCAATCTCTATTATTAGTAATTTGTAAAACATTTATTAACTAAATGAAGTTTATTAGCAACTTCACTATCAGTGAATACTATTTAAATATTATTTATAAGTATTAATGTTGAGATAATTTATTTTACAAGTGTTGTTACATTAATAATAGGGCACTCTTTTAGTTTGGTACTCCTTATATCATTTCAAATTTGATATGACCTATGCAGTGGATATGAAAATTAGACAAAGGAATAGTCTTCGTTTTAAAAGTTAATTAGGCTAAGGGATATTATCACTTTTACATAAAAAAGTGTGACATTTCTTTGTCCCAAAGTAGGTACTTTGGACTAAATATTCCTTTGTCTTAACACTTACTCAACTAAAGTTGTGCCTCATGTCTCGTATTTTACTTTGGTACCCCCTTTTACTAAACTAAATGAGCACCAATAATAGCAACTACTAAATATTTAATTTTTATAATTGCAATTATTTTTATTAAAATAATTAGTATTTGTTTCTTTCTGTTTTCAATTTTTAAGTAGTTTGGTTCTAAATGGTAATACGTACATCTTTTTTTTATGAATAAGTTCTTGTGAAATAAAATTAAATTCATAAATTGTCCTCCATCATCTTGTCAGAAAGAATTGTTGTTTTTTTTCGAACGTGTCGTTTGAAATGGGTTCTTTTTTCTTGAGGAGCATAGAGAAGACTAGAAGGCCGGCCTCGTCGGCTAGACCAGGATACCAAATAAGGAAACTTGTGTCTTGAGCGGCATGTTGAGAATCCGACGACATTTTCCTTGGAGAAGTCCTCAGGATCTGACCGCCTCTTTCTTGCGGCTTCCCTTTACTTCCAGTTTTCTCATACTTTACCAGTAGCAAGTATGGAAGTATCGTGACAGAAGAAAAGAAAAGAAAGAACTTACGGGTATCAAACGGTTAAAATCCTTAACGCGATGTCTCGAGAGAAAAGACCGATTCCTCATCAAAGATTTCTTAGAAAGGATAACTCTTCAAGACTATATTCCGTTTGAAATTAATGTCAGCATTCTTTAACGCGAGAATTATTTTTAATAAGGTTGGAATAGTTGAAAGAGTTCTTTTTTAATATAGTTCCCGTTACATTGCAGGTTACAAATTTAATGAATTTTTACCTAGGTCGTCCTACAAACAATTTAGATCATACCATAGTGCCTAGTGTTGCGTTGTTGATGTCATAATTCGCTTCCTATGCTGGAGACAACTCTTAAGGCGGACATACACATGCCGTCAAATTGGGGAAGTAGCTTGCATGCCAAAAGAAGGCATATCAAGGATTTTTATTAAGATTTTATCTGCTTGCTTACCAGCTACCAGGCATGCCATTTAACATATCCACGTGCGAGTAGCTTGCACGTGCAAGTAGATGGCATGTTTTTGTTCAAGCTACATGCATGTGTATCTCCGCCTTTAGAATGGATTGGTTGTCTTTTGCCTATCGGTTGGAAATCATACCAGTTATGAGAACCATGGAAAACTCCCATAATGAAGTTTTAGGTCTTTGATGTTTTAATGGAGTTCTAGTTCTAACATTTCGCTTCATATGCTGGAGGTAACTCCATGGTATGTACATTGTTCATGTTGCTCCAATGTCTAAGGGTTGGATCTCTATGGAGGGAAGGGGTGGATCTAACCGATTACGTGGACTGTGAAGAACTCCGAACTTTAATGGTTCGGATACATGCGTAGGATGAGCAAAGAGTGTCTTTCCGCAGTGCCATAGAAGGCAGTTGCGAGGATTGAAGACCCAGAGGGAGAAAAAAACAAGATGGATGGACAATATCGTATCCACCCAGGACCCTGATGGTTCAACAAGGATTGTTTCTTTAACGTACCTGAACCTTATCAGTAGATAAGTGAGGGTGGAGAGTGGAGAACGATTTGGTCTTCCTTAACACCTTAAGGTCTTCCTTATACCGTAAGGAAAATATGGTACTAAATACAAAAATATAAGAGGGTTTTATAGTTGTTGCAATCCACCTCATACTTAAAAACATCCATTCAAAAAGCTCTAGAAAGCAGGTGCCAAGGTAGAAGACCCACTGAGAGAAAAAGATAGTTCGGATGGACAACATGGCATCTGCTAGGAATGTTCTTTTTGTACCCTAATATTAATATTATAAAAGGATCGGATTATGTTACCAAACATTTTATAATATACATATTCAGTAATATTATAATATATATATGTGTTAGACTTATTATTTAAAGACAAATAAATTTTGCAATTAAAGCAAGATATAGGATATCAGGGTTTAACATCACAAAACATAAAATCATAGTGTAACTAATCTCATATGAATAACCCACGTGCCAAATATCTTATTACTTATTACGTACAAATATAGGTTAAAAGTTAGAAATTTAAATAAACTAAAAGTTAAGCTACTTAAAGAGAAATCTTTTTATTCATTATTCCCTTTTATTGTCAACACTTTGAAAGCTGTGATGTATTTTGTATAAAAATAATAACGACTTCCGCTATAATCAGAACCACCCACGTATAAGATCAGCTGCTCTATATTTAGGAACAGGATAAGAATAATAAAGTTTCTCTTTGCCTTTTACCTGCTTTCGTATATGGATAACACTGAATATTATAGAAATTATTTTGAAGTGTAGGCGTAATTGATAAATGTAATTATTTTGGAGGAGTGTAAAGTCTTGATTATGTTAATCATTTTGCTTTTAACCTTTATTAATAGGGTCATAACCCATTAGGAAAACGTAGGCTTTTAGGTTAGATTTTACGTAGGATTGTAGGTTGGATTTTGGTAGGACTTAAGATTAAAGGATTGTGTTTAGATTTTAAAAGTTATAAAGAACAAAAGTGTATTTTTTTTAATATTAATAGCAACAGATGTGAATAAAAATCTACCGAAATTTAAGAAATTATTTATTTGTTTATTTTTATCAAATTACACTAAAATTTAAGTTAAACGTTTTCACGTAACTTGAGCAGTTTAAATTTTTTGATGGTGGTCTTCTATAAACGATCTGACTTGATTTTAGATATCTTTAAAATACGGTCTCTATCGGTAAATTGAGATTCACTCTGATAATCCTTATACAATTAATGTGATTTTGTTTGTAAACCTCTTGAAAAACACACATAATTACACAGTTTTTGATACACTAAACTTAAGAAATTGATCCGACTAGCTCGAACAAATCTTTCTCGTATACATATAGTAATATTGAATTTAAAACCCTGCAATGTCTAATTTAATTTATTTATTTTTGGATGAAATTACAGGTGAGAAGTTGAAGATCATTTGCCACCTCTCTGTTAATACAAACCCTTAATATTGTAACGTCGCGTCGTCTCGTAATTGAAAAATTCGTTTGCCATATTCACATCCATCTTTTGTCTCAACATCATAGAGGTAGTCTTGAAAGCATGTCTCTCCTTATCATGATGATAAAACAAGTAATTTAATACGTTGATATAGAAGGAGAAGGTTCCTTTGAATCCAATAAAACTACTTTTGATACTGATATCTAACATCTTGGTATGTATGTATTTTGTTCTCGTTGATAACTAGGCTAAGAACGGTTCGTTGTTCCAATCTAGTTTTAATTCGTTTTTATTCCTCATTTTTTTTTCTCTAATTGTTTATTCAAGAAATATAGGCTTGGCTCGGTGATTCAATTCTTATTCCCTCACATTTTATACGAACTTATGCAATAATATATAGAGAAATACTGAGGGAGATTGAAGGTTTTTCGATGGAAAAAATAGACTTTATTAGATATGCACGAACTTTCTTTCAATGATTTTTTTTATGATTATCGCTGTCTTTAGAAACGTTTTGTTTTTCTCACCTATGCCTTTTACGTTTGGAACAAATTGTCATACATTAGAGTAGAACATTTGTTGGAACTATAGGGTTTTATTCTAAATAAACTTTCGAAAAATCATCAAAGACCTTAGATGGAAAACAAAATTGATGAAGTCATTTAAAATGTGAATGATACGTCTTAATGCCGCCGTCAAAAGTGTTTGTTAGTTATATAATTATAACTTAAAGAGGGTGTTTTTAAAGTACAAAATAATTATGTATTATAATTTTTACATTTCTCCTCTCATAATACAATTCTGTTTCATAATAGTTATTAAATAATAAATTTTGAAATTGCAATATTCAATGCCCAGTGTTGCTAAAAAAAATAGATGTGCATAGATGTTATTTGCTCGTTTCAGAAGTATTTTTAATCTGTGAATTTTGTTAAAGGAAATCAATTTTAAGAGTTTGTCTAGTAATTAGTTGACGTTTTTCCTTTAATATACCTCGTTTTTTTCTATAAAATAATAGATTTTATTTGGAAATATGGAAATCGGAACCGACTTTAGTCCCAATTAGACAGAATTGGTGTTTTTCATTACCTTTCGTTTTAATGTTTTTAAATTGTATTTGATATCTCTTTACGAACTTTTCCGGGCTCACTTTTTTAGTAAATATGCATATAACTCTCCTTATAACGAAGACAGTGTAATTCAATTACTTGATAACCTTTCAACTTCAACTGAAAAAATCATCGATAGCACTTAAGATAAGGTCATCTTAAGATAGGTCTTAAGATCTGCTTAACTAATAACTTCTCTTACCCCAAATTGCATTTGTTTTATTCATTATCCATCGCCAAACTCTTGTAATATATTTTGTATTGTACGAGTTAACACAGATTTGTGCTGGATTTTTAATTATTTATCCTACGATATTTTATTTTATTTTTTAAATCATATAATGTTAAAAAAAAAAAACATTCTTGTTGTTTCCTTTAAAGCATCTCTGTAATTATTCTTTATTATTTTAAGTAGCACACCTTTTAATTTCTGTAAATAAATTGTTAGTAACTTGATGGAATCTGAACTACAGTTCTTTGTACAGTTTTGTATAAAAAATATACAAATTCTATTCTATTCTATTCTAATTGTATTTGATAAATCTAAATAGATTGTTGGCACTTTCAGAATGCAAGTTTGTTTTGTGGCTATCACAATCGCGTTTATATTGTAACTCTAGTATTGGTTGAAAGATGGCGTGTCCGAAATATAGTCGCGTGTTGTCTTTGACACGCGTTGGTTTTTCGTTACTGAGGTGGTAGATAAAGTACGAATGAACTCGTTCTTGGTTCTTGTTGTTACAGAATGCATCCATAGAAGATACCATTTGTATAGAGGAAGTTTAAAGACCTAATCAATTCGTTTCATGACTACGTCTTCTCATGCCTACCTCGAATCATTGTTAGCTTGATGAATCCTTCGAAGGAATTCATTCCTGTTACTGACCTGTTCAATATCACGTTACCTTTATCTCTTATGGTAGGATGATTGTTTAATATAACACTAGACTTCCATTCTGTTGTATCATTTTATATTTTACCATATGATTTCTATGATGTAGAGAAAATAATTTGACATGAACCATTGGTGCTTTAGTAAATTCATAATAATAATATATATACTAATTCAAAGGCTATTAACTTTTGTATTGATCTTTTCAACTCTTAGGTCTATTTTATATTTATTGTAAGTGCATAAATCAATAGAAGGCCTAGTACTGATAAACTCATTTTAAAGACTACAACTATTTTACCGCAATAATGTTAAAGAACCAATTATAACTTAAATTAGTAAGGGTATATTAGTACCTAACCTAAAAAAAGTACCTAACCTAAAAATTAGACAAAATTGTTTGAAAACGTTTATAATTTTTAAATCCTCAACCAAAACACAATCTGGACTTTAAAAAAATCCTTAACCGTAACGTTTTATACAATTTTATTTAATACATAATTGTTAAATATTTTAATACATTTTTTTTTATATTTGTACAAGTAGGAGTAGGCTAATAAGGAGCAGCATTTCAATTCAATAAAAAATCGGGTACGGGATACTTCGGAACTTTTCCTCACTTCGGAGGCCACTAATGTGCCCACTCCTACTGCGAAGCAGCACGAGGAAGCAGCATTGGGCGTGGTCAGAACTTGGAGGGGTGACCGTTTTAAACTAACTGATTCATTTATTATCATTTTTCAAAAAAAAAAAAATTATAAATGATTTTTGTTTATTTTATTTCATTCATTTAATTATTCGAATTTGGCGGTATTTTGACGGATGTAAACAAACTTAAGTATCGCAAAAATTAATAATTATGTTCGCTTATAACTTTTTAACTAATTAATGGAATTTCATCGGGTTTATTTATATTTGTTCTTTATTTTTTACCGGTTCCAACAATATGCTGTATGTCAAAAACGTATTTATACTTTCGGTATTATTAATAGCCAAAGTCTCAAAATTCAAAAATCGATAACTTCAAAATGGTGGCCAATATCAAAATTAAATTTGTTGTATTTCTTTGACATACAGAGATGAGACATTTGTTCAACTCGATCGGGCCACTTAACGATTTTTTAAAAAAATTCTGACTCAACAAACCGGAAAATGTTGATTTTCCGGGCGGCACAACTAGAAGTAAGGACTGATTTTTCTGCCAAGTTTCAACTCTCTAGGTTAAATTATTAACCTAATAATTATGTATGATTACATACATACACACATGCTGAACACCACTCAGGAGGTCATAAAAGCACCCAAAACGGATAATTCAGTTGAAATTTCGAAAAAAAAAGTTTGGGTATAAACAATAATATTCCTACCAGGGGTGAGGAAAAGTAATAAAAGCAGAAAAACTGAGTAAACACAAACACAAACAGGGCAAAACGGATTAGTTCTTTTACTATCTCATATAAAGAGAAAATATTGTGATGGCGCGAAAATTCGATTTTGAGATTGGATTAACACGTTTTGAGGTGCCCTGAGTCCAAAAATGTCTGCCTGTCTGTGCAGACGCCTTGAGCCTAAACTACTGGGCCGATTTTGACGAAATGTGGCATACATGTTCAGAAAAATCATACCCCGAGGCGAAATCAAGAAATTAATTTTAGCTCCAAATTTGGGGGCGTAATTTTTCGAGAACGGTTCCGACGATTATGTTAACAAAATTCTAAAATGTAGTCCATTTAAATACAAATTCGATTCCCCTAAATGATCTTTCCGCGGAGGCGGAAAGATAAACACCCTAAAAAGTTGCTGGTAAAATGCAGAAAATACGTAATTCTATGCATGAGCTAGGAAAGAGATTATCAATTCTCTGATCAGTAAGGGTATTAAGAGGTTCCAGAGGTTTTAAGTCGTCTTCGAAGTTCGCAGGTTGGATACATTTCCTGTGTTCCATTACCCAAAGAAGCTCTGCTTTATCCACATATGTGTGGTGTAATTGAGACCATTTTTCAATCATGTCGTATATTTCATATTTTTTGACATAAGTTTAAAACGTTACGTTACTTTTAGCTTAAAAACTCAGAAAAGTATAACAGGGAGTTAGAAAGGTATAGGAGGTCTGTAATCCAGTCTCCAGCTGTAGTGCCTTCCCCTACCGCGCTTCGTAGGGCCGAAGAAAGTCGAAAAGATTTATACGTGTGACAGGGAGTTAGGAAAGTACTGGAGGTTGCCATCAACTCTCAGCCCTCTCGGCCTACCTAGTATGAAGGCATATTAGCAATTCGTAGAAGGCGGGCCGGCGCCTTTGAATTCACTCGTTTGTAATCAAGCCGCGGCAGTGCCGGTGTGGAGATAAGAATAAAAATTATCTTCCATCTACTTTTATCAATTACTTGAATAAATTACCGATTATATTTCATTTTATGTCGGTAGTTTACGCAGAGCGAAAACATGAAAATGTCTCACTGTATTTTTAACTTTGGATACGTCCAAATAAAACTCAACAAATCATTGATTTTGCTGTCAGCTAGGTATCAATTACATACTCAATTTCCCAATCACACTGTCAATTAAAACATAAAAAACTTCAAGTTTGAAGGGTTTTTCTGGGTTCTCAGTGGATTTTTCTTGAGCATTGGAATACAGCTTAGTAATTTTTCGCTTCTCAAGTCTCGGTTCAGGGAAATTCTCTCGCTAACTTAATTACCTCACCTGGTTTACAACTTTAATATCAACTAATATTATTTTTAAATATTATTTATATTATTATTTAATATTTCAATAATAAATATTGGCGTAATTGGGTGTTGGGGCTTAAAACTTCCGGGCCCCTTAGAGTAGGTCCGGGCCCCCCGGCACCAGCCTTACCTGCCGCCCCCTCTCGACGGGCCTGTATATTATTAACTACTATGTTAATTTATTGTAACAATAGCTTCTAAACGTTGTAATTTACCTAGATGTGGTTTTCTCTGAAGCTCTTATATTAATAGTTCTTTACAAACTTCAGAATTTCATTAGTTTTTCCAGACCGTCCAAGGAACCCTTCGCTTTAAAAATAACAATAAAAGCTTGTATAATTTCAATTCATAAAATACGGAATGCTTCTGCTTTTTTTACCTATATAATTTTATCAATGTGATCCATCAAAATACGGAAGTTAATAATAAGTCTCGCTTTTTGAATACTCTTCAATCAAACTGTCCAAATCTAAAGGAAGAATTACATCAGATTTATCCTTCTGGCTTTTTTTCCTTTAAAGAAAATTATTCATTCAAAGCTACTTCTGTAATCAATTCGATTTGTTTTTACTTTTATCTTTTTAAAGGAGGTTTTCTTGTTGGACTTATTTTCCGTTCATTTATCATACAATGGGGCCAAAACAATAGGGGAAATATAGTTCCTTCTTCTAATGGATTTAACCCTCTTTATTCTATTGTAAACGAAAATAAGAAGAGTTGGTGGACTCATTCCTGCAGGAGGAGGAAACATTAAATATCTTTACCTGCTTTCTTTGATAAGAATCTTGTGTTTTTACCGCTAGATAACTACGGGCTTATTTTCGGACTAGTTCACTCCCTAACTAGATTGCCCAGCGTTTGTTCGTAAGCGTAAAGATCAGTTGTAACTAACATTTTTCTTATCTTTTTTCAAATATCAACACTGGATGTAAGTAATGAAACATTTAAATCTCGGGCAATTCGCTACAATTGTATTCTTTAATTAGACACAGTAAATATGTACACCAATTAAATTAAATTTCAACACTTAATAAATTTAATTGTTATTTGACAGATGGGAAACATTCAAATCTCAGGCAATTTAATTTTGTTTTAATGAAAAATTTAAAACACACATCGGGCTACAATTTACCATTTCACTCTGTTATTAGACCAGACACAGTAATGAAACATTCAAATTTTGGGCAACACTGTAGAATTTGATTGTACTAGTGATGCAGCGAATAAAGAATTCGCGTGGAATTGTGCTCTTATATCGACCATATTTGTTTTTAATATGCCTACCTGCAAACATATTTTGAGTAAAAACTTACATAATCCTAATCTACCAGAAAAAAGCTTCAAAATTATATGTGCAACATGCCATGTAAGCATGACCTTATTTTTCAACACCCTTATATCAGCCATATTTGCTGTAACATTTTGTAGTAATGTTCGATATACTCTTTTCCTACTATTCAAGACATAACTATTTATAACATGTCGCATGCTGACTAAAAGCTTCCAAAAACTATACAGTTGTCACACAATGCTAAGATGCAACATTGTGCCGAATTTCGTTCAAGTAGATCAATTTTTACGCGTTACCGGTAAACAAAAAAACACACAAACTGTGAAAGTGCCAAGTCTCTGAAATGAAGAACTCTCTACCCTCTACGCTCATTCAGTTATTTTACTAATATAGGAAGCATTCAAATGTCGAGTAACACTACGAGATTTCATTCTGTTTAAATGAAGAATTCAAATCTATGACAACATTGCATTGACTCTAAAATAAAAACATGTCAAGAGTCTCAAGTCTATAGACAATTGTTTGGGTCTAGTCTGTTATTAGACGCAGAGATGCTATATTTATAATTATTAAGGCAACACTGCCGGATTTCATTCTGTGATTGGACCCAGTAATGAAACATTGCAATTTCGGCAACACTGTATGATTTCATCATGTTATTAGAAAATTTATTTATTTTAGCCAGTAATGAAAATATGGTTTAGTCGATAGAAGGAATACAGTCGATTAAAACTGATTACTGCGTATAATTTCCTTTTGAACTTGAACACATACCATATGGTACGATTAGTTGCGGCTGCCCTGATTTAAAATTATGAATTTACATCTGGATTGTATGCAATACTCAGATGTATTTATCAAAGCCATGTGTATCAAACATCATGTGAGAATAATACTTAAAGAGTAAAATTAGTCAGTACATTGTTATGTAGGTAATAACTAATATTTACTGATAGGAAACATTCTAACGTCGAGTAACACATTAGACTAATGTTATTACCCAGGATGTCTTTCGATCTCTTTATTTAAAAACCTATGTGTTTATATTATGTATTGGCCTTTATTTAGTAATGTTTCGTTTGTTATCATTTAAGCTAAACTTTCCTAATTTTTCTCTAACTGGGTTCAAATCATCTTGTTTGATGACAATTTGTTGAAAAATAATAATTTGTAAATAATTCATAATAATTTAAACAACCTCTATTTTTTTGCTATCTAGCTAACTTACCGAAGGTAATGTGTGTAATAATCATTGTGATCATTTTGAGGAACATTTTTTTTTTGTCTCAGAGTAGAAATCCGTTTTACTGAACATTTTTTGTTTTGTGTGTGGCTAATTCTTGTCGGCTTATCTAATACATATTCATACATTTTTGCGAACAATAATGTCATCTTAGAAACCACTCGTTCGATTTTGATGATTTCATCAAAATCGAATCAAAATTTTTCATTCATTTTTCAATTCATCAACATCAAAATTTTTTGATGTTGATGGATTGTCAAAATTTAACTGATATTTGTTCCGTATTATTTCAAACGTGCCTATTGTTTTCTCTTCCGCATTCGCACAAACATTTTAGCTTCTGAGCTTGTCGTAAGAAAACATTTTAGATTTCGTGTCGGTCTGTCGTTTAACATTTTTGCGAGCCACCATATCTTAAAAAAACTACTATATATTTATAATTACTGATCCAATTCCAAGTTTTTAAGAAATTTTTGTTTTTTATTTTTCTTTTTTGTCGAAAGTAGCCTACAGATGTCCCATATTAATTTAAAAGATCTGCGCAAATTTAATATTGCTAAATATTTTTATATGTAAAATAAAAAATAAGAGAATAATGGGTCGTAAAAGCAAACATTATTTAATACGTGATAGGACGTGAGGAAGCTATGTGCCACACTAATTCGCTGACTATTCTTATAATCGCCAATATATATAAAAGTATTCATCTGATTTGTTAAGTAGCCCATAGATGGTATCATAAAAAAATTAACTGTCAAGTCTGCACAAATTTAATAATAGAACCGAGAAGAGAAGAGACCAAAGAGAAGAGCTATCGATATTATTTACCTCGATCTTAAGCTCATTTTTCTTCTCTCACCGTCCCCTACACGGGCACATATCGATGGCACGGTTTTGATTCGGTTTTGGGAAGATTCTTAGTTCAGAGATTTGTCCTTTTTTATATTAAAGATTAGGATCATTATAAGTATGACCTTACTGGCAGATCCAAATCTCATGTGACCATTCGTTCAATAATATAGGACGAAAGAATCCATGTACTTCATAAATAACAGATAAATATTTATATGATCGTTAATTATAATTTATATAATTTGTCGAATAAATACACTAATTTATAGGTCTCAAATATGACGAAGCCTTGAACGTTGATTTCTATTAGAAATTGAATGTTGTAAATATCTTGCTTTACATGATATTAAGCGATGAGGAAAAATAATAATAATGGATAAAAATAAAATAGACTTATAAGAGGGACACATAAAAATACAATCCGACGCCGAGATTCGAACCAGAACCTTTTGCCGGTCTAATGCTACCAATTGCACATAAAGCTACACCGGAGAGAAAAATATAAAAACAATTATAATTTATTAAAATTTGAAAAATCATCAATAAATAATCTATTCGCCTCCCCCTTTAAATTTTATTCTACTGAGCTGGTCCATGTTCCTTCAAATAAGAGCATCGCTGTTTATTTTTATGATGATGTAATCTTTCTTGTTCGGCAATTCTATTTCTTACTTTTCCCATCTGTAGTTTCTTCCCTTGCTTACGTTTAAAATTCACACCTTCTTTAAGTGTTAAGATTTTATGATTTGAAATAACATTTGGCCCTCAACAAACGTTCAAGGGACTCAAAACAACACCTTAATAATATCGGCAAAAGGTAAAAAGTAAAAATAAAAAATAACCCTTTCCTACAGATCGTAAATTACTTCGGCTGACATAAAAGACGGCGCCATATTGTTTGGCTTGGGACTATGGCGGATCATTTTTCATCACCCCAAAACTTTCATTAAGGGTACTTAGGAAAAAAAATCTTTCTGGCCGCATGCCGACAGCAGTGAATAACCTCAAACAGTGTTGTATTTTTTTACTTTAGCTTTTACTCAGCCTAAGGTTGTCACCCTGAAAATGGTGTCAGATTTCAAGACGGTACCGATACCTGATATAACCTGTACGTAGGGTTCAACCTCTTAAAACGTACCTTACCGTACCTTACCGCACTCTAAAGAAACTTTATTTATCTCAGTACATACTTTTTATTTTATTTTTTTACATAAATAGCTGACATTTTTCAAAGATTGAAAAATACATGGTTGCCTTGAAATAGTTTACTAACTTGTGCTTAACATATTATATTACAATATAGATCAATTTCTTTATACATTTTTGTCTTCTATATAAGAAAAAAAATAACATTCTTAAAGTATTTTATTGAACGAGAGTAGTGTCTTCATTCCAGAGACTCGGGCTTTGATAAGTTTGGGTGTTTGTTTGTCTAACGATAACTGGCATAGAAATTGTTCGATTTGAACAAAATTCGGCACACAAGTGCAACTCAGCATTTGTGATAACTGTATTGTTTTTGCAAATAACAAACTTAACATATTCAAGATGACGGCCAATATAACGGGGACTAAATTAAAAGGTTTAAAATTTCAAACTTAAGGTACTTTAAAGATGGCGGACACCTGAAAATAGATTTATCGATTTATTATGTATCGATAGTTTAGTTGTGCCACACTTTTTATTTTCCTAATAATCACGTTTTTATAATAAACCGTTGTACTAAAGATACTGCCCTTTGCACATTATGTGGAGTTGGTGAAGTGGATGGCGAACACCTAACAACATGTACTTCCTTGGCAGATATAGTGAAGAAGACTGATGAATCAGAATATTCATATAAAGCTAAATTATATTGGACTGCTCGTCGCCGTATAGCTGAATCGGCTGCAAACCGGCAGGGTGTAGGATAAAAAAATAATAAACCGTTGTGCAGCCGACTTTTCAGAACACTTTCCGTAGCGAAGCACGGGTATTTTGCTTGTTTTGAAATATGATATAAATGTAGATGGTTATAAGAAAGTTAGAATGGCATTCTATACCTATCCTAGGAATTCAAAGTATTAATTTAATCTATTAAAAATGGTAGTTAGAACAGATAAAAATTCCCACCTCTGGGGTAATCGAACCCGGGTTCTAGCGTGTAAGCATTAATCTTCTAATAAATCCTTGGTTCGATTCCTAGTCGTGGACTTCATTTTTATATCGCTTTAATGATTATATTTAATGATAAAATGAGTAAATATCTCGATAAAATCAAATAACTTAGTATGTCATACTGTGGTTTGACAATGTATTTTCAATATCAGTTTTAACTCATGAAGAATTTATTCAGAATAATGTATTTTGTGATTATTTATCTTTAAATCCTGCTAGAGCTCAAGTGGCGTGGAACAATAAAGTAAATAAAGCAATCTCTATAAAAAATACCACTGACTGACTTCATCGTGGTGCCTTTTAAAAAAAATTGCCTTTGAAATGGAGGATAAAATGAGGGCAAAGTAAGAAAAAAAATGGAATTGAGCCTAGACTGACCTTCTGAAGTTAAGAAGGTAATGCTTTGGAAAGAGCTTCTCTTTACGATGTAAACATATGATAATAAAATACACAAGGAACAAGTTAATTAATTAATGACTGTTTATTGTATTGCTATAGAAAATACATAATCTGTGCAAGTTTCAGCTTTCTAGGTAGTCGAAAAGTGGGACAAATTAATGTTACAAGACTTGGAGACAAGTGAAGTTAAATAAAAAGAGTGTAAAAAAGGGACAATACAGAAAAAAAATATCTCGGCTTTTCTTGGACAGTTGACTTTCAAAACTGTTTCTTTAGTAATCGGGATTAATTAATAATTAGGATTTTTTGTAAATTATTTGTTTGGGTGTGGCATCTTAGTATAACTTGAATGTTTTCCTGATGGTGACTTATAAACCCTTAAAATTGAAAACGGGAATCCAACTAGTTATATATATATATATATATATATATATATATATATATATATATATATATATATATATATATATATATATATATATATATATATATATATCTGTTTGTGTGTGTGAATTAAGCATTGAAACGTCTTTAAATTGAACCGTGAATCATTATTACCTAGATTTCTTACTGAAATAAAAGTTAATGGTAATGGATGAAATCATTCAACCTTGAAATGAAATTTAAAACATCTTCGCACTTTATAATATATTTTTTAACATTTACTTTAAAGGGTATGTAATAATAAAGGAATGAAAGATTAAATATTTAAAATAAAAGTCTTCAGCTTTTAGCTATAAAAGTAAGCCGACACGCAAGATGGTAATTGAATGCTTAGTGCTTAGTCTGTATCGTAACGTAATGAACCAAATCTTACCTTGAAGTGTAAATTTAAAATTAATTGCAGCAGTGCAATTATAAATTAATGATTATGGAGTTCTTATGCAGAAGAAAGCCGTTAATTATAAACAAAAATACAGTTAGGAATTATATATATGTAAGCTGTCGTAAAAAATTGTAACCGTTCTTTAATTTTTTGGTTCTAGAATACTACTTTAGTATAGTTTAAGTTCAGGCTTTTATGCCTGATCGGTATTGAAATGTTAGTAGATTATTTCAAACAATTATTGTTCGAACTTAATTACCTATAAAAATATGTTACTTGATCAGTTAATTGTTTAAAAAACTTATTTTGTCTAGCTTCCTTATATGACTAAACAACTTTTGTGAAAGGTTTTTGGTTTTTCCATTCGGCCATTTTGGATTCAAGATGTCATTTAATTATAACTGCACCGTTGATTATTAGTTAATTGTTTAACAAAAACAAGAAACCGTAAAAAGAATATAAACTCGCTATCTAGATTATACAGTTTTTTCGTCTGTCTAACCGAGAACGGATTATCTACGCGGAATGTCCGCTGCGGCATTTTGGTGACTAAGCAGAACGTGGACAATTTAGGATGAAATAGTTAAGAGAGTTATGGCCAAGTGCCAAGTACACATCCTTGTATTTTCTTACTATTTGAAATATTTTATAATCGTCCAAAAGTTCGTCCGTTGAAGAAGAACTTCTTCCACGGTACTCTGTACGTTTATATGAACGAAAGCAAAAAAAAATGGACTGGGTGCAGGAAATTAATAAAAAAAATCCATCCGCCCAACCATTCTCAAACCTAAATACATTAAACCTACTATAATCCTTGACTATTAAATTATACTATCATTTGAGTCAGATAAATTAGCGTTAAGGCCCCCATACAAGATCAAACATTTTGCGCAAACATGATGTTTGCGCCAACCTGATGTCGGGTAAATGTAGGCCATAAACGTCAAACATTTGTTCGCGCAAACATCAAGCAGCCCCACACACGGTCAAAATGTTTGCGCAAATATTTTGATCGTGTATGGGGGCCTTTAGTGGATGTTATTACCTATTGTGGTTATTGACCTTTCTCGTATATTGTGGTTTTTGAGAGAAAGATCAAGTGATGCAGCTTATACCGAACGAAATATTTTGTTAATTATTTCAAATACTTAGCTAATGAATAATAATGACACAATAAATTATTAAAGATATTCACGCCCCGCGTATAGGTATTAAAAATTGCTGTGAGAACGTACGACTTCACTTCGTTTTTCTGAGTTCCGTTATTTCCTCCGGGAACTCTGTGAAATTCACAAGCCTGTCCGCAGTTCGCCGTGATTAGCCGCTCGCTATTTGACCAAAATGATTCATTCTTTCCCGGTGGACTGTCCGCCCAGACCGCTCTCTGTCTGACGGTTCCTCTATTCTTAATTTAGATGATATATTTCTTAATCTTTATTTAGAATCTATATTATAAACTTATTTTTCTTCATTTAGATTATACATTTCTTAATCTTTATTTAGAATCAAGATATATATATATATATTAGATATATAATATTAATTAATATTATTAATTAATATTATTAATTAATATTAATTTTAATTATTTTAGAATCAAGATATTATAAACTTCTTATTCTTTAAGCAGATGCAAACACTTTTTAAAATCTAACCTCACACGGCAAAAAGTAATTTATTTTAAATGCAGAATCTGGGGCAAATATATTTATGTGGGATGAGAACAAGTCTTAAGATGTCATTCTGCAATACTTGAACGACAATGACTCATAAATCACTGTCATGACCATATGTGAAGTTTCTTTTGCATAAATTAAACTTAAGGAGATCTAGGTCCTCAATTATAACGGAATCAAAATTTAATATATACGTATTTCAAAATTTATTAAACTATTACTCAGTAGCAAATGTTGACGGAGTTAAGAATTTTTGTCGCTGACATTCATTTGATATCCTATTGATGCACTTGGTTTGCGCATCGGTTTAAAGTTAAAATTAATAAACCTTGTAGAAATAATGAACAGAAACTTAATGAGGATAATTCAAGTCCAAACAACACCGATTCTATTTAATATACATTCACAACTTTTTTACTTTTCCTCACCTATGGTAGGAAAAGTTATGTTTTCACACAAACATTTTTTTCGAGATTTCAACTGAATTATCCGTTTTTGGTGTTTTTAAAACCTCTTGAGTGGTTTTCAGCAAGACGTCTGTATGTGTGTTAGCGCCTAGGTTATTTAACCTATAGAGTTGAAACTAGGCAGAAAAATCAGTGCTTACTTCTAGTTGTGCCGCCCGGAAAATCAACATTTTGCCATCTTGAACTCAGTTTTCTGATTCAGCAAACATTTAAAAAAATCGTTCAACATCTAGAAGTGGTCCGATCGAGTTGAAATTTGGCTCGAATGAACCTCTCTGTACGACAAACAAATTCACCATTTTTGAATTTTGAAACTTTGTCGGTTAGTACCTAATATCGAAAGTTTAAATACTTTTTGACATATTGTATATATAGCATAACGTTGAAACCGGTAAAACATGAGGAAGAAATATAAAAAAGAAAATCCAATGACATTCCATTAATTAGTTTAAAAGTTATAACATAATTATTAATTAGTGCGATACTTTTGTTAAATGTCAAAGTTTGTTTACATTTGTCAAAATATCACCAAAATTAAAATAATTAAATGAATGAAATAAAATAAATAAAAATATTGTAAATAAAATAAATAAGTATAATTTAAAAAAAAAAAAAAAATCTGTTAGATCAAAACGGTCACCCAAAAAAATCAGTTAGTCCAAAATGGTCACCCATCCAAGTACTGACATCGCCCAATGCTGCTCATAATGCATTATGAAAGTGACAGTGGCCACTTTAGTGGCTTCCGAAGTGAGAAAAGTTTCGGGGTACCCCGTACCCGATTCTTTTTTTTCGACCATAAACTAATTAATTTTGCTAATATTTACTATATGCACTGTGTGTATAAGTTCCACAAATTTCCTGGTTAGTTCTCAAGAATTATTGAGTTGTTAATAGGAAAATTGGTAAATTTCTCTTGTTTTTTCTTTAAAAATATTAGTAAACTATATTCCTGCCTCAAAACCGATTTTATTCCATTAATATTGGCAGGCCTGCGGCCTGCGCATTCCACGTGGTGTTACGACACCGATTATTATTTATATCAATACTTTATTTTTTTAAAATGAGTCAGTAATTGGTTTGTCATCATCAGTGAATTGGTCAATTAAAGTGGTCTAAATAAACCTGTCTATATTTAATTATATTAGCAATTGAGTCTCATAAAAGAGCGTTAATCAACCTATAAAGCGTTAAGATAATATCGGCTATTGTGGTTCTTGAACTTCCTTAGCTTTTGTGGTTCTTGAACTTCCTTAGCTATTGTGGTTCTTGGCTTTTCTTGTATATTGTAGTTCTAAAAACTTCCTTAGCAATTGTGGTTATTGCTCTTCCGCTATTGGGGGTTTTGTCATTGCCTTCCCCATTATGATTCTTAACCTTCTTTGGCAATTGTTATATTTTTATGGCTTTTATTAGCTGTTTTTTTTACTTTAAAATGATAATTTTTGACATAATTCACAGTTTTTTAGTTTTATTTATTCGGGAAAAAAGGAGAAAAGTTTTTATGTTAAAGAAATTTTGAGTCTATTTAAAATGTCATATTTATTGTCTAATGACGTGACTATCTCTATCGAATTTAAGTTGTTCTAATCTATGTGGTTTATATTTAATTTTTGCTTATATGTATAATTGAAAAAGCTTGTAGTAAAAACGTCTTATTTTTTCGAGATATGTTGAAAGAAAAAGAAATAATACTATTGTGGTAACACTTTAGGCTTTCCTGAGGAAAAACAAACATCGAAGTTTAGCATTCTTTGGAACGTTGAATGGAGCATTCTTACTGATTGAACGATTCAAAGTCATAATTTGACTGGAAAACTTAAACTGACGTATATGTATTTAAAATAGTGGATTTTACGTGCACGTTGATTGAAAAACTAAAAATCACTGGAACATTTGAGCTGTTGTTAGGATACCAGCCGTAAAAGCCATTGTTTCAGTATATTTGTCAAGAGATCTTGGAACTGCTGAAATAAATTTATGTTGTCCATTCCTGGCTAGATTCGAGCTCTTAGATTATGTTTGACCTGGTTTCCACAGACTAATGTCATGCCATCTTTTACATTATTCAATTCAGTAACCACACAATACTTAGCATTTAAGGAGACATATTAGCCAACACCTTGAATAATTTGAGGTGTGCGAGTGTTGATGTTTTTTGGATTCAGTTAAGACCTTGTGAGTCGATGACAACGTAGAATTCTGAATCGCTTTTGCGGTTCATTCCTAATAAGGATTATAATCTAGAGTTGGATGTCTGTGTCCATTGTGACGTAACTCGTCATATCGGCGACTTATAAGCAAAACAACTAAATGAACCATGAAATATCCAGCTTTATTAAAGTATTGATGAATTTTTGTCATAAAGGGCTTGCGACCTCGCTCTACATTTGATGGTTCTGTATTACTTTTAGCGGTGCTTGGCTTGCGAGACAACTTCCATCTTTAGTTTATATAGGCGGCACGGCGTCATGCCTGCCACCCACGTAAGAACCCGAGTGCAGCGTTGCTAACAGGGCGGATAATGGCTGTTGAAGAAGGCCCCTGTCACCCTGTCTGAAAGCTCCGGAGGAATACGTGCGAACCACTGTCTATTCACAATGCTCGCCTCATACCATCCATTGTTCCATTCCACTTTCGCCTCTCACATCGGCGGAGTCTCCCCCTGTCACTTTCCTCCGAGACGAAATCCTGGGAACCTCTCTCGCACCTATTATTACAATCGAACCATTATTAGCGCTTCCGATACCTCAGGAGAGTCTTCGGCTATGCGGAGGCGGGTGAAAATCCGCCAAGTTTCTCTCTTCCCGTTTGGCGAATTCGCCGGACGTATTGATTTTTATGCCTGCCTGTTTCTCCTATTGTTATATGAAATATATTTTACTCTCTTAACAATATTAACAGTTTGCTTTCCTGCTTATTGGCCTTTGGCCTTCCTCTGTTTAAATATCATGTTTATGTTTGCTTAAACAAAAGAATGACCATTTAAGTACTTATGCTGTCTTTGTACTTTTATTTGTTACTCAATTTTATTAATTTCTTCTTAGAAATCTAACTAGAGATATAATTTTCAAATTAAACAAAACACTACAGGCATATTTCTTATCTTCATCGTAACCTTACTCGAACAATTCTAATGCTACTCCCTCAATTCTCTCAGGCTCAGATGGGTTGCTTTCGAATACAGACAACCCTTGCTTCATGAGGAGTGGTCATTCTTAATTCTTTTTTACACTCTCGTGTGTGAAGTATATATTATAGAAAAATAGTACTGTGATGGTAAACAATTTCTATTTTTCTATAGATTTTGATGAATTTACATATTTTGGGTCTCCAAAAATGTGGTTTTTAAAACATGCCTGTGCAGTCATGTGGAGCCTAAATTAGTGAATCGATTTAGATTAAATTTGACTTACTTGTTCAGAAAATTCATTCACGTATATTTTACATGAGAAAGTTTAAGTACGTGTTGGATTGCAAAGATTGTTTTTAACATGGAATCCAAAATTTAGCTTAAATATTGTTTATCAATCAACACACTTTTTTCAGAACAATATATTCCATGAATTTTTAGTTTGCTATCTGCCTTGAGTCAAATCACTACCTGAGTTGGCTTGGTGTTGAGTGGATGCGGTAAGGTATTTAAGTTTTATAGTTTGCTATTTTTTCTTTATTCAAATCGTCACCTGAGTCTTATTAGTTGTTTTGACGCTATAAGATATTTCGATTTTAGTTTGCTGTTTCTCTTCATTAAAATCACCACTTGAGTCTTGGTGGTGATTAGAAGCAGTAAGATGTTGTGAATTTTAGTTTGCTGTTTCTGGTGATTTGAAGCAGCAAGATGTTGAATTTTAGTTTGCTGCTTGTAAAAATAATGTATTTACAAATGTAATCATTCAAGCTTTAATTGTAATGTCCATATTACATCTAAACTTTAAAGCTATTCATAACGAATGGATTCTATAACCGAATATTCTTACTCTATATCCAAGATATATTTGCCGTTACATCTTGAAAGGAAAGAAGTTTTTTATCCCATTATGTAATTTGTGTCTCTGTGCATAACATCATTTGAAAAATCCTAATTGGTCTTGTGTTTCTTCTGTAAAAATGATACATTTTAATTACCTCTAACTATGCTAATAGTTAAACACGCTTCAACGATCCTTTATAAAGAAAAGTAATACGGGATTTTTTCTTTTACTTCTTCTGTAATTATTTCTTATTTTGTTTCCTTTTCTTCTAAATTCTTCACTAGTTTACTGAAGTGTAACAAAGCGACAAAACTATTTTATTTATTTAAAGAAAAACCAGCAGCCTGTCAATGTGAATTTCTTTATTTATTGAAAAATTACAAAAATGTTAATAAATTGTGTGTGATATACCACGACTCAGTTAATGTGTTTATATCTCAAATCGAATTCGATATCCAAAACAAAGTGACGTGCAGTGTTATACATATATGATATACATTATCGCAGATGTAACGCTGCATTGGGGATACTCATGTAAAAAATTAAATATATAAATTATATATATATAGTTCAATAGAACACATTTCAAGTGTCACTTTCGAAATTTTGCACGATGTAACGGGTATTAGACTAATTTAACAAGACCAGTCATGCACCATGACTTAATGAGCGAATTTTCAAAGAAATCTGCGTCATATAGGAAAATTTTGGTTTAGAATTTGGATAGGTGAAAAAAACAATTTGGTACACAGGGGTACGGGGTACAAAAATAAAAATATTATTTACCCTTCAAGATGCATTTCGTTGGAATTCTCTTTAAGAGTTCATTATTGTTGTTATGTACACTTTTTGCCATATTTTCATATAAAGAGGGGGGGGGGGGGTAAAATGGGAAAACACGTTTTTATGCTTTTTTTGACCCTAAATTGTCAAAATTTGACCCCTTAATAAACTCCAAAAATTTTGTCCAACGAACTCATCCTTTCTTTTGATATCATTGACATTTTAAAATTTGTTTGGATTTTTTAAGTGCATCCTAGCGTTAGATATTTATCGTCTGGAGTGACACACATACATACATACATAAAAATAGTGTTAAATTTCAGGAATCGATTAAGAATGGTCAAAACCGGATTTCCATGGAGATAATTTTCAAATATTCGCATTACCAAAATTTTGAATCTATGGCAATGCTTAATTTTCTTCGAAAATTCGCTAAAAGAACAACACAATAAAACAGTCCAAATAGAATTACAAAAAGAGATAAAACTCCTGTCCGCCCTCGCTCTCGGCGTCACTCTGTTTTTTTTTGACATCGATTTGAGATAGGAACACATAACCTGACTGACGGATCAACCAACCTTCTGTGTTTTAATATAAACTTTTTAAGAAATTTTTGCAGTAGGTAATCTAAGTTTCAAATTCACGTTGGCAGGCTTCGCGCGCATCTTTATGACAAATTTGATATAATATGATCACATGAAAAGTGAGGTTTCACAGTTACAGAATCGACCCTCTGCTCTGGTTAATTCCCACTTTTTATTTAAAAAATAAATAAATAATCGTTACAAATTATCAAGGCCTTTATTTTAAAATAAATATGAAATAAACAATAATTCATTTTGTATCAAATATGATTGAAGGCTAAAATAATTACATTTGGTGTTAGATTTAATTTTTATTTTAATTCGATATAAAAATTGTATGAGTAAAAATAATTTAATAATATATTGTATTTTGTTCTAACATATATATATAAAAAAATATTGTGTAAAGAGAAATGGGGAATGAAAATAGAAATCAAAGTGTAAAAAAATAATTAAAATCGTGTTTAGAGATGCTGTAACTTTGTTTCGAATACTGCTTGAAATAACAAGGTTACATTTTCAATTTGAAGCGTTTAATAATAATTTCGCTAAATGGAATCGGTTAAATAAGTATCTTTTGAACACAAGTCAAATCATCATCGTAAAAGTTTAGCCCAGTGGCGCACCCAGGGGGGGGCCCAAAGCCAAAGTCCTAATTTTTATCAAAATTAAAGTATGCAATACCGCAGCACATGTTAAAGTGATAAAAAAAAAAATAGTGAAAGGGTTTCGTTGGTATCGTGAACATAAAATTAGTATAAGGGGGGAGGGGACGCCAAATTTTTATGTTTTTTGAGAAAACGGCATGAAAAATTAAACATGTTCCACAAGTCTTATACATTTTTGTAATCTACACTTCAATATATTTCATTTGATACCCCACTCAAAGTCTTTAAAAAATATTTTTTTTCCCATGACAGGAATTAGCCGCCATTTTGGATTCCCAGTAAATCAAATCAAATTGCTATTGTTATTTTTTCTTTGGCCCTACAGACCACACATTTAGCCTATTTTTAGTAACAGAAGAAATATAGTTTTAAAGGGGGGGGGGGGGCACAAAATGTTGATGTATTTTGACAAAATGGCGGGGAATTTAAACACTATCCACAATTGTTGTATATTTTTGACAGGAATTAGCCGCCATTTTAGATTCCTAGCTAATTAGATGAAATTGCTGTTCTTATTTTTTCTATGGCCCAGTAGATTGCACATTTACAAATATTGGCTGTAACCCCCAAATACTTTTTATTATATCGTAATGGATCCTTCAGAGTATAGAAAAAAGAGAAGTGTTTACTACATTAACGTGTTCGGCGTTTTTAGGGCTTCGCTGGTAAAACCAAAAAAAGAAACCCTTATAATTTCGTTCTGTGTCTGCTTGTCTGTCACTCTGTACGGTTCCAATAACTTTTGAATCAAAAGAGATAGAAAAATGAAACTTTCCAGTATTAAAGATCGTTTTGACTCGCACACAGGAAAAATATAGCGAGCTCAAAATTATCAGCTGTTCAAATCCAAATGGCGGATTACGGATT